>JALIZH010028953.1:0-17225 GCA_030522465.1 Rhipicephalus appendiculatus | reverse complement strand
GCCGTACTGTTAGCCATTCCTATGCGATGAGAGTATGCAATCGTAAATGCCACACCCAACCACATGCGGCACAACAAAGTTTCATCTCGACGGGAGAGTCCGGATGGCAAGCGAAGTCGTAAATTAGGGTCGATAGAATATAAGCGCGAGTTGGAGAAACCCTGCGTATTCCATTGCTGAAAAGTGACGCGACGAGCAGGCGATTGCAGTCGTCGCGCCGCGTCCGTTCTAGAGAGTGGTATGGGCATCTGCTGGTCTGTTTCGCGAGCCGATCGTGCAGCTTCATCGGCGCGGTCATTGCCGGCAATTCCACAATGACTCGGCAGCCACTGAAATATTTTATCATGTCCGTGTTCGAGTGCTTGGTGGTAGTCTTGCCTTATTTCATTCACTAGCTGCTCGTTTAATCCATGCCGCAGAGCAAACTGTATTGTTTGTAAGGCTGACCTCGAGTCGCAAAAGATGGCCCATCGATTAGGTGGTTGCCGAAGTATGTACTTAACCGCTTCTTGTAGCGCTGCGAGTTCCGCTGATGTTGACGTCGTGACGTGGAAAAACTTAAGTTGCACTGATACGTCGCCAGATGGAACAACCACTGCTCCGGTAGAGCTGTTAGAATTAGTGGACCCATCGGTGTAAACGTGTATGCGGTCCAAGTAGGTTTCGTTTAGGAGACGCAGTGACAATTGCTTCAGCGCAAGTGGTGACAGGCGTGCCTTCTTAACGATTCCTGGAACCCATAAGCACACATGAGGTTGATGAAGACACCACAACGCAGATGCCGGGCGCATCGCAGGCTTGAAGCCGGATGGTACTTTGTCTCGGTGATTGGTCACGATACCGCAGAACGAAGCACGTGGCCTCCGCGCTGGCAAACACGCTAAATGATGGGATGGTAGCCGTGTTAGGCGCCGAATATGCGTTCTCAGGGTCTCAACAACGATATGCGATGCGACTGACTGCTCTTGTGCAATAAGGATAGTTGCAGTTGTCGATGAGCATCTGGGGAGGCCAAGACATATCCTAAGTGTTTGGGCTTGCACGCACTGCACTGCACGGATATTGGTCTTGCAAGTGTTGGACAGGGCCGGAAGACTGTATCGGAGAAAACCGAGAAAGAGGGCTGAATATAAGTGCAGCATTGAGCGCACGGATGGGCCCCAAGAATTTCCGGCGACTAACTTGAATACGTTCTCAATACAAGTGAGTTTTTATTGCGATAGCAATTATATGGACACTCGCGGCTGGTTTTCGCCGTCGGCGTCGGCGTCGGCGTCATTTGCCGTATATGTATATGTATATATATAACCGGGCCTGCCGGTCGTTCGTGAGCGTGAAAAGACGCGAGGGGGGGGGGGGTCCCTCGAGCGACCTGCGATTTTACGAGCGGGGCGCGCGCGTTATCTCCCCTTCTCGGCGGCCGACAGCGGACGAGGGGGGGGGGCGACGTTCGATTTTACGAGCGCGGGCGCGGGCGCGCGCTTTATCTCCCCTTCTGCGTGCTGCGCTCTCAACGCGAAGAGAATTCTCTTAAACAAGCGTTTTCTAGAGTTGCGTGAGATGGGATCCAAAAAGAGTTAGCTGCCAGCCTCACTTCGTATAACATTACAATTTTTTGCTATCGCATTCATTGCTTCACCCTTGCGGTGAAACTGTGACTTTTTTTTGTTTATATAGGAGACATGAGGGCTCCAGGTGAGATCACGGTCCACGATCACACCTAGAAACCTATGGCTGTTCTTATAGGCAACAGATTGGCCTTCGATTCTCACTGGGTAAAAGGTCATCGGCTTGCGTGTGAATGCCACTGCTGCGCATTTTTCTGTAGAGATAGTCAAGCCTTGCTGGCGAAGGTATGTTGATGTCAAGGTTGCAGCCTTCTGTATTCTTGCGCACACTTGTGGTCTTGTCACTCCGGACGCCCAGATGCAAATATCATCGGCGTAAGGAGATATGTTAGCCGTCTGTGATAGTGTTTCGGTGAGCCCCACCAGAACTAAATTAAAAAGAGTCGGGCTCAACACACCACCTTGTGAAACACCACGACTGATAAAATTCTTATTGGTCGGCCCATCTTCCGTCAGGACGAACATTGACCTTTGTGTGAGATAGCTTCTAAGCCATCGAAAGACGTGTCCTCCAAGCTCCACTGCCTCGAGAGCATCGAGAATGGCCTCATGGGTCACGTTGTCATAAGCGCCTTTCACGTCTAGGAACAGTGCTGCAGAAAGCCTCTTCATAGTTTTCTGCTGCTGAATGGAGGTCACTAGGTCAATGACGCTATCAACTGAAGACCGACCTCGTCGAAAGCCAGCCATAGAGTCAGGGTAGATTTTGTAATGTTCTAAGTACCACTCCATGCGTGTCAGCAGCATCCTCTCCATTACCTTGCCGATGAGAATTGAACCCGGGCCCTCTGCGTGGCAGCCCAGCACTACAGCACTGAGCTACGCCGGTGCTTTAAACTGCGTTGCAAACTTGAAACTGAAACTGCGTTTGAAATAAGAAGAGAGATGGAAATAAGAAGAAATATCTGCCAAGTATTCTAACATAGAGCCATCCCTGTGCTCGAATCTCCTTTGGGTGATTCCACGAGAGATCGAACATGCATGTCCGGTCGATATTTTTGTTTGGTCTGGGTTTTTTATATGTTATGCGGGCACATTCAAAGTGCACGTAACCGAAAATTTTATTTCCTAGAAACGCTCCAAGCACGAGAAAAAATATTTGAAGGTGGCGGCGCGGGCGTCTTGTTTTTGCTCACGGCAATATTTTTGGATTTCGCGGCCGAATTTAATGCGAACTGTAAACGTGGCGTCGAAAATATTTTTATGTTGGTTTTAATAGGCAATACTGTGAACTACATCCATGTTTCTTTGATGCTGTCCTCCAAACGGAAAAAAATGTAAAAAAAATGGCAAACACAGCCCAAATCAAAAATGTTTGCTAAGTTTGATGCGTCTTCGTCCGTTTGCTATTTTACACAGACACTTCAAAACTGTGTCACATATAGAAAAAAGGCCTTTGAAATATTTCTGTGAAAGGTCGCTTTCCTACAAGCAGCCTAAAAAAAGAAAAAAAATTGTAACAAAATCAAGTTTTTTCAAAAAAGCTCATTTTCAAAAGACAAAATAAAAAAAACCCCGGTCTCAATTTTGACGAAAACTTTTTTATCGAAGAGCGCTTATGTCATTCAATGCATGGTTTCAATATCATATGTCCTCATTTGCTTTGTTAACGAGATATAAGGGGCCAAAGTGACCCTTGCTGTGGGTTCTCACCTCAGTGCCTTTGATGGTTGTTATCAGCTTGCATCGTGCGTAAATCTACAGTACTAATTATTTCGCAGCAGCGAAACGTCACTCTGGTGGACTGTCTTCAGGAAAAATGTATTCTCAGATTTTATTTGTGTCTAGCGTGTGCGGGGTGGGCTGCCTCCGCTCTTTAAAGGACTACGCGTACACAGTTTGCAGCCTGCAACCTCGCCTACAAGCATCAGAAGAAAGGTGGACGCACCTGTTCAACACATTAATCGCTTCATGTTCCTCGAGAAATGCTTGGTCTACCTCATCGCAGTGCTCAGATGTAGACAGGTTTTCCATAAGACGCGTAAGGCAATGCCAGCAGACCAGCGGCCTCGCTTACGCATCGCCGATGACGACGTCAATATTTCTTGAATGGGTTTGCGCATGCGCAGTAAGGGTGGTCACGCGGCACACCACCACCACCACCACCACCACCGGATTAACCTTCGCCATAAGATGCTTCACATCTAAAAAATATAATTTATGGCGCTGTGGGTACTTCGCAGGTGTACTTGTATTATTAACCCCAAGAGAGTTTACAACGGGTTCTAGGAATGCTGCTCTCCCAGCTTTCGCTGTGACTGTGCTGCGCTTTCCGCGCAGGCATGGCGTTTTTCATTCCTCGCACTTTCTTTTTTCTCCTTTTCCGTTCTTCTGTCGTTTTCTTGTATTTATTTGCATGTATTTGTTACTATCTCTTTCATTCTTCTTCTATTTTCTTCCTATTTTTCCCTTTGTATATCTTTCTAGTTACCGCGTGCTTCCTCTTTTTTTCTAATTTTATAGGTGGTTTTCCCTACGTTACGCCAAGCGCACTAGTTTTTTTTTTTTGCTGATAATGATAACTGATCGTCATCAAGGCGCTTAAAGAACAAGAGGAAGAAGACTTCTCCTTGGCGCGAGCGCTCGTTTACTTATCATCATCAAGGCGCTCGAATAACGAGAGAAAGAAGACTTCTGCTTGGCGTGAGCACGCGCTCAATATGCTACACATGGAACGTTACGCCAAGCGACGACGACAGCATGCGACAGCATACGACAACCTGGGCCACTGAAGAGCTACGCATTCAGAAAGGTGTATTCATGACGGGATAAATTCTTCAAAACGGCAGCAGAAAAACTACAGAGCAAGGGAAGGTACCCAGTTGAGCCAGAAATTTATTGAACATGTCCTGACGCATCTCACAAAATACATGAACGGTAACGAGGTATACGCACATACCATGATGAACCTTCAATGTCGGTACCACAACTTTTTCTCTGCTGCTTTGTTTTTATTGTACATCCTTTTTTAAAATTACTCGATATAGCAGCACCTAGATATTTTGTTGTGTCTTCTTGTCGAGAAGCTATCTGACATGGAGACTCTGCCCGCTGTAGGCACGTTGCTGGCATGAGCTTGAGACATTTTCATGAGTACTAGAAGTCAAAATTTCTCTTTCTTTCACAGAGCAGCAATCAGTCAGGGCTCTCATGATGATAAGCGCGTGCATGCTAAGCAATTACGATGGCGATGTTTAATTTATCCCCAGTATTCTGCATATAATAATCTCGCGTTACTAGACTGCTATCCCCTCACCTCGACCTTCCAGAACACGAAAGCTTACCTAAATATAAAAACTCCAAAAAGCAAAAATAAGTGTTATGTATTGCTTCTGGTTGAAACGGTTCGCTTGATTGGTAACGAGTTATATTAGGCCGAACATTTACAGAGTCTTGGAAAAATTCCTAGATTCAGTAAAAAGATGGCATTCCTTGAAAGAAAAAAACCCCGAAATCTAAGAATAAATCCACAAGGTTGGGATGACTGATGAAGGGGAACACGCGAGTGCATCGCAAATAGCCTCAAACCCGAAGCATGGCGTTTTCTGGTGGCCGTTCTCCGAAATGTAGAGGAAAAGGCGCCGTAGACATACCCCCCCCAGATATATATATATATATATATATATATATATATATATATATATATATATATATATATATATATATATATATATATATATGATTCAAAAGGAAGTTCTGTTGGTCCGGTGCACATATAGTCAAGAAATGAAGGAGCACACTTACGAAATTTGCATATTTTTTACTGGTTAACGTTTCGGCCGTGGCACGGCCGTCAGATGGCCGTGCCAAGGCCGAAACATTAACCAGTAAAAAATATTCAATTTTCGTAAGTTTGCTCCTTCATTTCTGGACTATATATATATATATATATATATATATATATATATATATATATATATATATATATATATATATATATATATATATATATATATATATATATATGGGTTATAGCACAACGGAAGCGTTGTCAACAAGGATATAAATATTTATTTAGTTCCCAACAGTTTCGGGAGGGGACCTCCCTTCGTCAGGGGTTGAGTTAAACTATCGTCTCTAGCGGCGACCACTCGCCTTCGAAAACATCTAAGACGAAATGTGAAAGAGGGGCAAAAAAAGAAAAAAAAAGAAAAAAAACAGAAAAACACCCTCGACACAACACAACACGGCAAATTGAGAAAAATTGTCCACAGTCGAGAGTCGTTGAGCGTCCACATCTGCTTATGATCTCGTATTTACCGGTCCTCGCGGTGCGGAGGGCCACCCAAAACTGTCGCCGCGGCGGCCGGGACGAGTCTGCGCCGCCACACGTGGAGGCAAGAGCGTCCCCTTAATGGGTGGGCTCTTTACCTTTCATGTCCGCTCGTTCCTTGTCAATAGCCCCCCAAGTGGTAGGGGAGCGTGGGCACTGCACATTCTACAAATGTGGAAAAGAAAAGAAAAAAGAAAAAAAAATGAGAGAGAGAGAGAGAGAGAAAGGACACTGCAGACGTACAGCCAATCAAGAAACAAGCATGGTCTCCATTTACGTTTCCCTATTGCCAAAAACATCTTGGTTTACCTCTCGGAGGCAGGAGAGTCTGCCAGGGTCCTCATTGATGCCGGATATTAATGTTCTAAATTTGAAAATAAAATATGCCTCTCGTTGTTCGCGCTCCCGCGTGTTTCGAAAACCTGATTGTAGAAGGGTTACGCTGATATTTTCAAAGCTGTGGTTTGGCAGGCGTAAGTGTCTGGATAAGGGTAGCTTCGGCAGTGAAGTGGTGTGGTACCGGTGGTTATTGAACCGCAGTCGAAACGGCGTGTCTGTTTGGCCAATGTATTCTTGCCCGCAGGCATTGCAATGTAGCATGAATATCACATTACTGGAGTCACAATTAAGGTTTTCTGTGATTTTGAATTTGAAATCTGAGAAACTTGCTTTTGATTCACATGTTGTGACAATGTGGGGGCATACTTTGCACCGAGCTTTTCCGCAGGGGTGGCACCCTGGTTCAATTTTAGCAGGGCTTGTTTTGGCTCTGACAAGGATGTCCTTCAGGTTTTTATCCCTGCGGTACACCACGCGAGGTGGTTCCGCGAAGATGGAAGTTAATCGTTTGCTTTGCCTGATTATATTGAAATGGCGGGAAAGTATGTTATTAACTCGTGGCACTGATGAGGAGTAAGTTAGCACAAGATTTGTTTGGGAAGTTGTTTTTGATACTGTTTTTGGCTCCTTAATTATGGTATTCCGGTTCACGTTGCGAGCACGTAGTATGGCATCGTCAATAATGTCTTCGGGATAATTCTGTTGTGATAGGGCATGCTTTAGGTATCCTGCATGTTTGTCAAATTCCTGTATGTCGGTGCATATTCTTCGATACCGGTAAGCCTGAGAATATGGAATACCCGTTTTGCAATGTCTTGGATGGCTGCTGTTGAAGTGCAGGTACATCTGCCGGTCTGTAGGCTTTTTGTACAGGTTTGTTGTCAGGCGTTCATTTTCGATCCAGACAGTGACGTCCAAGAAGTTAATTCTAGTTTTGGAAATGGTATGTGTAAACTTAATTGATGGGTGGAGTTCATTGAAATCACATATAAACCGGAGAAGGCTACCCTCATCGTGGTTCCATACCATGAATATATCGTCCAAGAATCTCCGGTAATACAAAGGTTTCAAGGTGCGTCCTTCAATAAACGGGATTTCAAGGGATGCCATAAAGGTGCTCGCAAAGTTCGGGGCCATTTTTGTGCCCATTGCAGTGCCACTGACCTGAAGGAAGTGCTTGTCATTGAACTCAATATGGTTATGATTTAGTACAAGTTCAAGAAGGGTAGACAGTAACGCACCACCAACACCTGTCGATGAGTCAAATTTCTCATATTCAGAAACCATAGCCGTTATTCCGTCACGATGGGGTATGTTGGTGTATAGTGAGCAGACGTCCATGGTCACCAGAAAGCTATCACCTGGAACACTGAGGTCAGAAGTTTCGCGGATAAAGTGGTTTGTGTCCTTTAGGTAAGAGGGAAAAGTCGGTGGGATGTCTTTTATCAGGGAATTTATGAATTCTGATATATTTTCTGTTGATGTACTGTTACTGGATACTGTCGGACGTCCCGGATTGCCTGATTTGTGTATTTTAGGGAGTAGGTAGAATCGACCGGGAACAGAATGAGACGGCAACATCGCTTTTAGCATTTTGCCGGTAATTTTTTCATCCTGGCGGAGGTTACTTAGGATTGCTTTTATTTTATTTTCGAATTCGGGAGTCGGGTCCTTTGGAAGTTCTTTGTAGAAGTTTGTGTCTGACAGTTGCCGGTCCCCTTCCTTTAGGTAGTCCGACGTGTTTAGTATTACAATGCAACCACCCTTATCAGCAGGCTTAATGGTAATGTCGGGGTTTCTTCGCAGTTCATTGAGTGCTCTTTGTTCTGACTTTGATAAGTTGTTGCGAGATGGCCGTATTTTCTCGTACGCTTTGATTATATCTTTTTGGACAGCTGATATATACATATCAAGGTGTTTGTCCCTCTGCTCACTTGGACACCATGATTTGTCTCCACCAATCAATCTATTCTCGTCTGGACTCTTTTCCCGATCATGAAAGTATTCCCGGAGGCGGAGATTACGCGTAAAGTTATCGAGGTCTTGGTAAAGTTGAAACTCATTAAATATGCCGGATGCTGGGCAAAATGTTAAGCCCCTCGCCAAAAGTTGGAGTTGAGGGGGGTGTAAGTGTTGTGCTAGACAGGTTGAGGACATTGTTCTCACGAGTTTTTGAGTGCGCTGGGCTATCTTGCGGAACGTGGGTGTCACATCCATATTCGATGGTCGACGGGTCCCTGTGATCAAACCTACACTGTTGTTTTGAGTTTTCATTTTTCTTTTTCAAAGTTGGAAAGAAGTTTAGCAGATCGCTGGCCTTTTTGTAGAGTCACATCACTATTTTCCGCATGTAAATGGGCTGTGGAAGTTAGACTGTCACGTTGAAATTTGCGCGCTTTTACTTTTGAAATTTCTTGTTTCTTCTTTGTCTCATAATTTTCCAATTCACTTTTCTCATACTCTCCAAGATTAGACAACGATCTCTGTGTGGTCTCCGCGACACTGTATTCGGCGGCCCTACGCTCACTGTGGTCCGCAATGACCTGCGTCAATTTTAAGGAAGCTTCAATTAAGATTTCTTCCCACCTCCTCTTTTCTGTTTCATCTAGTGTAGACATTGATGGGGTGCAGGCTAGGCGGAGCCCCTTAGGTGCAATTCGGTGGGATAAATATTTGGTTAATTGTTCAGCATGTTTTTCATACTGCACCCGTTTCTCAATAGTTTTCCTAATTGTTAGAAATGATTGGGACCATGCGTGCTCGAGACTGGCCGTACCTTTTCGGTCCGCGTGTCAATTGGAAGTCGCCGCCTTGGTCGTCGCCGCCTTGGTCGTCGCCGCGTACGTCCGCCTGGTGTTGTAGCGCCGCGCTGGCAGGGGCGGCGATGTTGTGACTGCGAGGGCCCTGGGTGGCTCTGTGCGTTCCTCGGTTTCCCGTTGCTGAGTGGGTTTGTCACCGGAGGTCGTCGTGCGAGGGGTTGGTGCCGATCTGCATGCCGCCGAAGGCCTTCGGAGCTGGACGCTGGTGTGCTGCGCCAGCAGAGCGACACCCTCGAAGCTTGCATGTAGGCCATCTGCAGCGAGGAAACACCGCAGTGGGAGGGCTGAGAAACCATGTTCTACGTAGAAGACGCTTGCTCCCAACATGCCGTAGTGGCAAAAACGGCGGGCCTCTCTACTGAAGCGCTGCACCTCTCGATTGAACTTAGACACGAAGCGCCAGTTCGAGTCGTGACGACGGCGATTGGGTGCACGAGGCAATGGCAGGCTGATGTGCAGCGTTTTGATGGTTGGACGCATCTGCCGCACTCGCTGCAGCACTTCCCTCAACGAATCCAGTGACTTGGCAGACCCAGTTTTCAAAATGTCTGTGGTGCCCACATGCAACAGCAACGTGTCCGCATGTTCCGGCAGATACTCGAGCAGTGCAGGTACATCGGAAAACACAGCGCCACCATAGGAGATGAAACACGGTGTAGTAGAATCGTTCGGACTGAAGTCCGTATGGACATACCGCATAATCGAGTCCCCGATGACGGCACACTTCGTAGGGAAATTTGGATATCTTCGTGACAAACGCTCCGTTGATGATCTGCTGGCAGCCATGGTTCAATGTCAATGAGAATAATAGTTCGATGGGCCAGTTGTCTTGGTTCAGCAATGGGTTATAGCACAACGGAAGCGTTGTCAACAAGGATATAAATATTTATTTAGTTCCCAACAGTTGCGGGAGGGGACCTCCCTTCGTCAGGGGTTGAGTTAAACTATCGTCTCTAGCGGCGACCACTCGCCTTCGAAAACATCTAAGACGAAATGGGAAAGAGGGGCAAAAAAAAGGAAAAAAGAAGAAAAAACAGAAAAACACCCTCGACACAACACAACACGGCAAATTGAGAAAAATTGTCCACAGTCGAGAGTCGTTGAGCGTCCACATCTGCTTATGATCTCGTATTTACCGGTCCTCGCTGTGCGGAGGGCCACCCAAAACTGTCGCCGCGGCGGCCGGGACGAGTCTGCGCCGCCACACGTGGAGGCAAGAGCGTCCCCCTTAATGGGTCGGCTCTTTACCTTTCATGTCCGCTCGTTCCTTGTCAATAGCCCCCCCCAAGTGGTAGGGGAGCGTGGGCACTGCACATTCTACAAATGTGGAAAAGAAAAGAAAAAAGAAAAAAAAATGAGAGAGAGAGAGAGAGAAAGGACACTGCAGACGTACAGCCAATCAAGAAACAAGCATGGTCTCCATTTACGTTTCCCTATTGCCAAAAACATCTTGGTTTACCTCTCGGAGGCAGGAGAGTCTGCCAGGGGTCCTCATTGATGCCGGATATTAATGTTCTAAATTTGAAAATAAAATATGCCTCTCGTTGTTCGCGCTCCCGCGTGTTTCGAAAACCTGATTGTAGAAGGGTTACGCTGATATTTTCAAAGCTGTGGTTTGGCAGGCGTAAGTGTCTGGATAAGGGTAGCTTCGGCAGTGAAGTGGTGTGGTACCGGTGGTTATTGAACCGCAGTCGAAACGGCGTGTCTGTTTGGCCAATGTATTCTTGCCCGCAGGCATATATATATATATATATATATATAAGTATGAGAGGTGGCCCTTCAAGAAAACTTCATTTATTACGTCGACGTTTCGGTCAGAGCCTGACCTTTATCAAGACAAAATTTTCGATTTTATTCCCGTGCTTATATACACACCAAGTGAGAGGGGAAGAAAAGGAGAGAGAGAGAGGGAGGGGAGAAAGTTTGCTTAGGGGTTATAGGGGGGAAGGACCAGGAGTAGAGCTGTGCGCCGCCGCGCCGCACCGCCGCCGCCGCCTGTTTTTGCTCACGCCGCTCGCGCCGCCGCCGATATCCCGAGAGTGGCCACGCCGCCGCGCAATAATTGCGGCGCGCCGCCGTTAGTACTTTAGTTCAACCCGAACGGGGAATGACGTGCCCATGTAATGGACTCTCCATTTCAGCCGCCGCTCATTGGTGGGAGCATGGCCAGCAGCACGGCCTCTCTTTCCGGTTCTTCGTCTTCAACGTTATTTTGACGCCACCAAGTTTTCACAACTCTCGACTCAAATTAGAGGAACGGAATGCACTTCAGCCATAGAGGGAAAAAAATCACGCCATATCCACGAAGTGAATGATGATGAGTGGGCGAAGCTCGGTCATTTTCATCCATGGCAGAAAGAGAATGTGTGGTCTGGAACGCGCTTATACTTCATGGTCATCAGCGTCATCGTCATCGCTATCACGTGTAGTGGGTACATTCCACTATACGTGGCTATCTACATACCTACTACTACTACTACTACTACTACTACTACTACTACTACTACTACTAATACTAATACTACTACCACTACTACAACTACTACTACTACAGAGGAGGGACAGACCCACACCCATTCGCCCCTAAAAAAGGAGTGAGCGTGCCTAGCATATATAAGCCAACCTCCTCTGAAGCCGCTACCTCCTCGGGCTTGTGTAACAATTGCCATCATGCTCTTGCTTTTCTTTTTTCTCGGTGAACAGATGGGCAAAAAACGAAAATTCACGAGCGTGCGCGCCTCACGTCCACAAACCAACATTCTCCGATGCATCTCCCCCCCCTCATGCTCGATGATCGGGTCACAGTTCCCAGCATGCTCATGTTTCATTTTTTTTAGGGCTGGAGAGTTCTCGATGTGTACCCCTAGAGGACTATCCATTTCGGCCGCAGCTTATTGGCTGGAGTTCGGCGGGGATCTCGCTCCGTTTCCGGTTCTTCTTCCGCAACATCAACTTGATGTCACGAAGCTTTCACAACTCTCGGCACTAATGAGAGAAACGGAATGCGCTTCAACGCAACGCACGCAGCCCCCCGACATCCACGTTTGGGCGTACATCTCGGAGGCCGTGCACAAATTCGGATCGCGTAGAGAGAGGGAGAGAGAGTGATACAAGAAAAGTCAGGGAGGTTAACCAGATGCACGTCCGGTTTGCTACCCTGCACTGGGGGGAGATGGATAAAGCGGTGTAAGCCATCGAATCAGGTTTAACCCTTTGGCGACCGAAAGAAAAGACTAAAAGCTTGCCTAAACGACCGTAAAAAAATTTTCGCTCATTATGTAGAGCTTTTTTTTTCTGAATAAAACGGTACCATTACTGTAATGAAATAACGTTTCTTTATTTTTCTAATTTCGTACAACTACCGCATGCGCGATATCAGAGGTGGTAATGCAATGAAATATGAGACACAGGCGGAGGAGGAAGATTAAACTCGATTGAAAAAACGTGGATAAGTGGGACCATCTCGCATCGGAAAACACAGCTACAGCGGACGCAGACGTCATTGGTTCCGCGTGGAACCACTTTTTGTCGAGGACGACTACTGTCGTCATCGGTCCAACTGTTATAAAATCTCATGACACTCGTCAACGGTCGCGAAAGGGTTAAAGCGGCCGCCCGTCTAACGCACCTGTGAAGCAGGGTACGCCTTCTCTGCATCGTTCTCAAACATCTGGCACACACTCATACGCATGTTCAGACTTGAAAAGTTGCTGTTTGTGTAAATTTTGTCCAGTTTCTTCTTACGCTGTGAATGTGCTGGTGGGTACGGTGCACGGTGCATCGACGTGGTCAAGAGCAAACATCCCGGCTCACCGCTTTTTCGAGTATGTGAATGCGCTCTGCCGAAATCGACTGTGGACATCTTTAGATATACACATCGACAATAGCTCCCCAGAAGTTGTCGTATTTTTCTCTCCTCCAGAGGTCTCAATAGTATAGCCTGACCTCAACGCTGCGGCGTCCTACAGACTTAATGGGCAACGACCCAACTCTCTGGATAGCATGTTCGTGGAGTCTTTGGCCTACTACATTGTGTATAGATAAATAATATAGACAGGCAATATATATCGATGAGTTAATGCACCTTTTTCCTTACATTTTTGACTCGAGTAAGTCAATAAATTAATAGAGAAAATAAAAAACATACAATAACCGATAGCTGAGCTAGGTCATAGGTATTCATGTTAAAGCGACACCAGGTGAAAACACACACACAAGAGTGAACTCAAGAGAGAGACCAGTTATCTCTCACGTAGAGCATCACGCGCAACTGACTGACAGGTATCGCCTCTTGCCTGGGAATGCGCAGGCAAGAATTTTAAGTGCGGAGCACTTTAGGGGCCCGGGCTGTCGTATACTATCATCGTATGCTGTCGTAGCTTGGCGTAACGCAGGCAAAACTACGTATAGCACAGCCATCTCCAGCATATAGAGCACGCGCTCGCGCCGAGGACAAGTCTTCCTCTTCTTCGTAACACAGGCAAAACCACACATAAAAAATATAAAAAAAAGAACAAGTGAGCAAACAGTAGAAAGAAAGGTAAGGAAAGGAGAGAAATAGAAAGAAAAATAGAAAGAGCAAGAAAGAGAAAGAAATAGGTAAGGATCGAGAAAGGAAGAAATCAATAGAAATAGAGAAAAAAAAGACATAAAAACGTAAACACAGAAAAAGAAATAAATAGATCAAAAGAGAGGAAGGGATCAATATAAATAGAGAAAAAAAAGACAGAAAAAACGGAAACAGAGAAAAAGAAAGAAAGAGAGGATGAAAGAAAGAGGAAACCGAAGAGAAACAAGGAAGGCTGCCCATCTCCGCACTTCCTTCAGGTTTGGCACCACTAGTGCGAAGCTGGGTTATTTTTTTTATTTTTTTTTCTCCGCCTTATTTTCCGCCGCTGTACGATTTTTCAGTTAGTGGCGTTTTCGGTGTAGTGGCTACTCTCTTTTGTCGGTGTTTACGCCCTGTCTTTTTAAGGTCACCAAAACAGCCTCTGAAGATGTAAAATGGAGTGCGTTATTCTCTTGGCGTTTCTCGTTTTTTTTTTTTTTTTTTGGGGGGGGGGGGGGGGCGTCTTCGTGACGCAAGGACGGCGATCGCTTGAAATGATTGGGGTACATACTCTCGACTGGACCACATACGAGATATATGAGTTGTGAATTGTCTCCTACCCTGATTTGCCATGTATTCGCCCGCCCGTTCTCGCATGATTATCATTCGCGATGAACTGATTTCGCTCCATTTTGTGAGTTTCCGATTGATCAAGCAGAAATAAGAGTGTAGCCCACAAGCTCATCGCTTAGCTCTCGCATTCTACACGTGCTTTATAAAGAAATAAGTGTCGAGGAGATAACGCCTGTCAGAATTGTAGTAAGGCGTGAACGAACCCAATGGAAGAGGCGCCGGATTATTTGATTCTTCCAACGAATGAGTTCTTTACAGCGAAGACGATGGAGCTCTCCAGAACAGTCCAGCCCGCTTCCACGGTTTGTGTATATCGTTTTATTGCGATAACAATTACATGGGCACTTTGTACAGGTTTTCATCGTCAACGTCACGTTCCGTATAAAGTCCAAATCGATAAGATTTTACGCGCATCGTATGCTGTACCCGTGATTAAAAGCTCGCAAGTGCTAGCGAGGAACACGGCTGAAGCATACACGAAACAAGCTGCCCATCTCCGTCGCACGGAGGGCGCATGCTGTAACATTACCCCGCGTGCGAGGCCTGCCGTTGATTGCTCCTCAACCAGGTTGAAGGAGTATGAAGGGGACGCCGGGGTAGGGCATCTTCATGGCTCGAGCCGCAACTCTGAACTTTCACTTAAGGGCGCGGTCGCGAGCGCTGGCGCGCGCGCTATCTCGGCGAGGCATCAGCAAACGGCTCGTATTCCCTTCTACGCGCTATGAACTCAACGCTTCGGGCTGTGACCACTGATACGACAAACTGCACGAAGAGCGCTTTTTTCCCTGGAGCGGCCGTATTCCCATACAAAAGCGTTTTGCAGCTTCGCGAGATCGGATGAACAAGAGTTAGCTGCTAGCCTTAGTTCGTTATAGCATTAAGACATGTTGCTATTGCATTCGCTGCTTCGCCCTTTTGGGGAAACAGATTATATTTCCAAAATTCAAGGGACAAATTTTCATGTCCACAAACTCTTGAGTCTACCCCCCTCCCCCCTACCGCGCCGCGCCGCCGGAGGTGGAAACACCGGCGCGCCGCCGCCGGCGATTTTGGGACCGGCGCACAGGTCTAACCAGGAGTAACACAATGCCTCCGACAGCGGAGGACGGACGGACCGACAGACGGACGGACGGACGGACACACGGATGGACGGACGGACAGACAGACGGACGGAAGGACAGACAGACGGACGGACGGACGGACGGACGGACGGACGGACGGACGGACCGACGGACGGATGGACGGACGGGCGGACGGACACCGGATGGACGTGAGCATGAGACTTTAAAGGCTTTCGCCTTAAAACACTGCAGGTACGATCAACGAAAGTACTGGCTCGCACATGCATCTTTGCAGCGTATTTTGCTGGGTCGATGTTAGTGTCGTTTAGAGTACTATTTGCGCTTTAAGGCACGTAAAACAGGAAGAGCACCCGGATGTTCATTTATTCTATGTTCAACGGTTTTGAATTTGTATATTAGGTACGATTCGCGCTGTTCACGTTCTCTCTGAGAGCGGAAGTTTCCTTGTAGTAGTGTTAATTTAATGGAATCCAAACTGTGACCTTCTGACTTAATATATTTGGAAAGGGGGAAGGTTTGGTTGTGTGTTCACATGCGAGCGGTGATTGTTGAATCTGATTCGAAAAGGTGTATCAGTTTGTCCAATGTATTGTTTAGCGCAGATGCCACATTCCAATAGGTAGACAACGTTTGGGGAGTCGCAGTTAAGGTCACCATGTATGGTGTGTGTGAAATTACTATGCGTACTTTGAGCTATCGTGGTTGTTTGCATGTGTTGCACACTTGACATCTACTTTTTCCCGCAGGGATTACAACCAAGTTGACCTGTTCTGTTTGTTTTAGAGTGTACGACGTAGTCCCTTACATTTTTCGGGCGCCTGTATACCGCCCGTGGCGGAATAGTGAAGAGCTTTTTAAGGCGGTCGCTTTGTTCAATGATATTGAAATGCTTTTTTAGGATTTCGTTAACATTCGGCGCGTTACTAGTGAATGTGAGGAATTAGGTTTCTCCGTTCCTCTTTACTTTATTTTGCTCTGTTTGTGTAGGATTTGGTGGCGGTTCAGATTTGCTGCTTTTTGTATCGCGTCGTCAGTGATTAGAGGTGCATAATGCTGCTTTATAAGGACGTTACGTAGGCGGTCCGTGTGCTCATTGAAGTCCTTTGTTTCAGAGCAGATTCTCCTAAATCGGTGTGCCTGTGAGTAGGGGATGCTAGTTTTGCAATGCCGCGGATGACAGCTTTTGAAGTTGAGGTATTGTTGCGCGTCTGTAGGCTTTCCTGTAAACACTAGTTATCAGTTTACCCCCCGTCCACCCTTACGTTAACATCAAGAAAGTTAATTTCAGTTCTAGAATAAGTATGCGTGAAAGAAATATTTTATGAACATTGTTAAATGCGTCGATAAATTTAATTAGATGTTCTTCCGTACCCGTCCAAATGAGAAAGATGTCATCCAGGTACCGCTTATACAAGGCGGGCCTCGTGGGATATGTTGACAGAAAACTCGATTCGATCTCGTACATAAATATATTGGCATAGTTCGGCGCCATCCTCGTTCCCATCGCCGTTCCATTTATTTGAAGAAAGTATTGGTTGTCGAATTCAAAGCTGTTTAATTCGAGGACGATCCTAGCTAGAGTTTCAAGGAAAATCGGGTGTGGAGAAGAGGCTGGCGCATTTTCCCTGTAGGACTTCACAAGAGCCTGAATGCCATCATCATGTGGTATGTTTGTGTATAGCGACATGACGTCTTATGTCACGAGAAAAGCACCTTCCAATATTGTAAGATTTTCAATTTCTCTCCAGAAGTGGTTTGGGTCAAGCAGGTACGATGGATGTCGAGGGGGGAAAGTCCCTAATCAAGAAATCAATGTAGCTAGATATTGGTTGAGTAAGTGTTCCCGTTCCTGATATTATAGGTCTTCCAGGGTTGCCTTTCTTGTGTACTTATGGTAGCATG
>JALIZH010028952.1:0-29924 GCA_030522465.1 Rhipicephalus appendiculatus | reverse complement strand
ATCAACATCTGCGACGACAACATGCAAATTACGCACAGCACTGGAATCGAACTCGGGACGACCGCGTGCACTGAAAGCAGATAACTCACCCATTGCACCACAGCGTCCCCGTAGGAATGCTCTTTTTTTTTGCGGGGGGTATATATGTACCATGTCGTTTGCAAACAGTCGGCGCGACATTGAACTTCTGTTTTTGTGCCATGTGCATGTGTTTGAGCGTGCATTAGGTCAGCAAATAGTTTGCGGGGCTTCATGAACTCCAGACAAACGCGGTAAGCACCTCCGACTTCGGTTCGTAATTCGCCGTGCCGCAAGAACGATTAACGTGTGTCCGTGTGTCGTTAAAGCTTCTCCGTGAACAGCGGTTGTTTCGCTCACCGAAAATTCGCGAATGTATACCAGCGTGACGAGGATATCCTCAGATCTCGAAACCCACGTACATTTTTACCATGTGCGTGTGCTGCGAGCAATTTCCGTTATTTATGCCGCGACGTACACGCGTGTCAGTGACAGCAGCCCGTTCTCAGCTGTTCGTGTAACGTTAACCTGCTTTGGCACGTTAATGTTTGAATGAATATTTTAAAGTGCCTACTCTAACATTTGCATTTAGTGCGCGTGAACCGTCGCGCGCCGCACGTCGGGTCAGCAGCACCTTTTTAGCAGTTCGACGATCATCTGTTTCAGCAATTACCACTTATGCGCGCTATTTCGCGCGACACAGTGGTTTTTACTCATCTTCAGTCTTTAACTTATCTTATTTATTTATTTATTTATTTACATATACTGCAGCCCTAGTGCAGGGGCTATAGCAGGAGTGGATAAGTTATACAGAACTAATACAACAGAGTAAAAAACAACAACAAAACTGAAGTACATTACTACGATACCTAAGAAAAAATCACTTTACATATCATAAACAAGAACTTTACATATTTTCAAGGTGGTTAATAGCGGCATCAATGAAATCTTTTAATGGTAGTGAACGAATACTGCCCGGCAGATAATTCCAAAGGTCTATGGTACGTGGCAAAAAACTAAATTTGAATGTGTTAGTACGAGCAAATAAAGGCTTTATGTTCAAGTTGTGGGAGCTGCGGGTGCAAGTTTCTTCCATAAATGCGATGTAATTACCACCAAAGACGCCAGGAGAGGAGTTGATGACTGCATACAATAGTTTTAAAGATTCGATGCGATAACGAGAATGTAATGGTACGATGTTCAGTGATTGCAGAGCCTGTGTTGGTGAGAAGTTGCGGCTGTAGTTACGGCATATGAAGCGGATGGCTTTACGTTGAACACTATCAAGGATTTTTAGGTCATATTGTTTGTAGGGGTACCAAACGACAGATGCATATTCTAGAATAGGGCGAATCAACGTTTTGTACAGAAGCAGTTTGGTATCACGAGGGGATTTAGCCAAAGTACGGCGCAAATAACCAAATTTTTTAAAGCCTTCCCGCTGATATATTCGATGTGGTTAGTCCAGGAAAGATTTTTTGTTAGAATCACGCCCAAGTATTTATATTGTGACACTCTTTTAAGTTCTGTACCATCCAGATGATAGTCAAACGAAAATGGGTTCTGTCCATTGGTAAACGACATGACGACTGTTTTAATGCAATTGACGTTCATTTGCCATGTTTTGCACCAGGCGCTGAAAGAAATGAGTGATTGTGAAAGACGGTGATGATCTTCCGCAGAATTAATGGATTCGTACAATACGCAGTCATCAGCATAAAGTCTTATTTTAGATGAGGTACAGTGAGGTAAATCATTAATATATATGAGGAATAATAACGGGCCCAGTACAGATCCCTGCGGAACGCCTGACGTCACGTCGACAAGGGATCAATCCACTGAATTGAATGAAACAAATTGTGAGCGATAATGCAGGAAACTGGCCATCCAGGAAACAACACGGGAATTATTGATTATGGTATCTAGTTTCACCAGCAGCTTAGAATGAAGAACAGAGTCAAAAGCTTTAGAGAAGTCAATGAAAATGGCATCTATTTGATTTCCTGTATCTAGGTTAGAGGTCACGTCATGAACAAAATCGACTAATTGTGTAACAGTGCTGTAGCCACGACGGAAACCGTGCTGAGCCGGCGTTAGAACTTCATTGGAGTCGATGAATTCGATGATATGCTTATGAATAATGTGTTCCAACATCTTGCATGACTGTGGTGTGAGAGATATTGGCCTGTAATTAGATAAGAGTTGTCGATCACCAGATTTGAACAGAGGTAATACTTTCGCTGTTTTCCATGAAGATGGTACTTCACCAGAGTCAAGGGATTTCTGGAAGATTACAGTAAGGTACCGGGCTGTCCATGAGGAGTATCTCACAAGAAAGGAATTCGGTATGCCGTCCGAGCCGGAACATTTCTTGGTGTCGAGATTCAAGATTAGGTTCAATACACCACCAGAGCTTATTGCATTATCGCCTAGTTTATTAGATGTGAAGCATCTTATGGCGAAGCTTAATCCGGTGGTGGTGGTGGTGGTGGTGGTGGTGGTGGTGGTGGTGGTGTGCCGCGTGCCCACCCTTACTGCGCATGCGCAAGCAGTTAAAAAAAATAAACATAAAAAACCTCCTCTCCCCCTCTCTCTCCTCTAGGCATCCCTCCCCGCGGCAACCACACCACACTGCGCATGCGCCTCCCTTCCTCTCTCCCCCTCTTACACTCCCCCCTCTCTCCATCCCTGCCCGCGGCGTCTAACTCCCCCCTGCGCATGCGCGTCCCCCCCTTTCTCTCCTCTCCTACGCTCCCCCCTCTCTCCTCTACGCATCCCTGCCCACAGCGTTCACACTCCCACTGCGCATGCGTGTCACCCCCCTCTCTCTCCTCTCCTACGCTCCTCCCTCTCTCGCCTCGCGACGCCGACGCAGGCAGCGTCTGCTAGCGAGTTTCTTGGTTGAAAAAACCGACTGCTCGCGCTGCACAACCGTTCACTGGCCATCCCGTATATATAGCAATGGATCTTGACCTCCAAGGTGGTGCCGGTGGGAGATTTCTCCTGTGCGTTGTTGAACAATAAAAATTCGCAGCGTGCGCGTTAACTAAAAAAGCGGAGTGCGGGTCTCTGTGTCCAGTCGGAGTCTTCTGTCTCTCATTGCCCATTAGCAGCGATTGGCATGTTCTAGTAGGAAAAACTGCTCCATCACTGCCTGCTTTGCGCCTCCCCAGATTTCTCTCCTGGGCAACGCTGCGATGAGCGCCAGCGTGAACGCCGCCGCCAGTGTAAGCGTTAGCGCCCGCTACTTCACATCTACACATGGTTCCCTTTAGCGGGAGATGGTGTAATTTTTGGTTTGTACGTCATGATTAAAGACTGGAACAACATGGTTGTCGAGGGTGAAAACTGACTGAAAATAAGAATTAAAAGCATTGGAAACTACGGTGGGGTCATTTGTAATGGTGTCATTAATCTTGAAAGAGGAACTGGTGGTTGTGCTAGGCAATACTGAAGTCCAGAACCTGCGAGGATTGGATTTAAGTAGCAAAGGAAGTTGCACAGAAAAGTAGAAGTCTTTAGCGTTTTTTGTGCGAGCGCGAAGTTCTTACTTGGCTTTCTCAAAGGAAACTTGAAGCTCAGGGTTAGCATGTCTGGATTTACGCAGTCTGGCAACACGGCGAGATAAATGCAATATATCCCTGTTAATCCAAGGAAGATTGTTATTCACCTTTTTTGTTTTTAATGGAATGTAATTATTGATGCAGAATTTCACTAATGTCTCAAAATAACCGACAAGGCTGTCGACATGAGACCTGGTACTAAGTGACAAGAAATAGTCAAAGTTATCCGCCAAAGTATCAGAGATGGACGTATCATCAGCTTTGTTGAAATTGTGAAATGTAGAGTAGATGTGACGTTCATGCGGGATAGGACAATTAATGTGTACAAGGACTGCGTCATGGTCCGAAATTCCTTCTAATATATCGTATTTAAAGCCTAAGTTAGCAAGAGTGTCACTGATGAACACTAAGTCAAGTATAGAGTTCTGCCGCGTATTCTTATCAACTAATTGTATCAGATTATGCGACGAGGAAAATGAAATTAATTCCCTACAAATAGATGAATTTGTGGCGGAATACGTGAGGGAAGGCCAATGAATGCCCGGAACATTGAAATCGCCAAGAATGATTAGGTTAGTGCTGTCGAGGCTATGGTCATGAATGAACTGAGAAATGTTGTCGAAGAAGTCACTTGAGCTATCAGGAGGGCGATAAAGACCACAAATTGTTAAATTCTGCTCATACGCTAGTAGCTTACACCAGACGGATTCTACATTAGGAGGGCCTGATAAAATCTTGAAGTTGAAATCAGCGCGCAAGAGTAAAGCAACGCCTCCCCCTTTCTTGTGCTGGCGGTCGTACCGAATAGCAACGTAACCAGGAGGAGTGAATTCCGTATCATGAATATCCTCATGAAGCCATGTTTCAGTGATACATATAATGTGAGGGGAAGACGAATAAACTAGCGAAAGAAACTGTGGAAATTTGTTAGTTATGCTTCTGGCATTAACATTCAAAAGTGCGAGGTCCGTAATAATTGAACGGGATTGTCAACCTAATGAGGATGATGCGTTCGGTGGTTTGGTGCTAGATTCAAAACCAGGAGCTCGAACCAAGCTATTCGTGACGCTGTCCCAGTTATAACGAATATTATTAATGAATAAGTGATCAAATCTCATTTTAATATTAGAGCCATAGTTACGTTGCTCGGCCGAAGCATCCCAAAGTTTCTTGCGTACCGCGCGTACTCTAGATGAAAAATCTTCGGAGAGTTTTAGACCGGACTGTTTTAGTTTATGCGCGTTTTTCAGCATCGCTAACTTATCACTGAAGTCAAGCAATTTTACAATAATGGGACGAGAATGTCCAGGGCGCATTCTGCCTAACCTGTGGAAGCGTTCCATCCGCGGGCATTGCAGGGAAAGCTTGTTGAATACGTTCGAAACCTTGGATTGCAGTGCGTCGTGAGACTCGTTGGCATCTTCAGGTATACCATGAAGAATGATGTTATTCCTACGTGAACGATTTTCTAGATCGTCACATTTAGTGTTTAGTTCGGTAACAGCGCGCCTTAGGTGAACCAACTCAGGGTGAAGCTGATCTGAGTCTTGATCAGTCAGCGCCTTAGCACACGAATTCTCGAGAGCAGCCACACGCGATTCCAAGGCATCGAAACGAGTATTCACCGCATTTTTTATTTCCGATATGTCTTGACACAAACTTTTCTGGCAAGCGACTAAATCAGCGATCATCTTCACAAGAGAAGGGTTGTCACAACTAGACATAACCAGTTCAGCTGACACCTCGAGGGAGTTAAGAGGGCTTGCCAGGGATTCGTCAGGTTTGCTCGTTTTAGACGACGCAAGTTTCCTGGGACCAGGATTAAGCTCAACGTCACCGCACATGAGAAGACGGCCAAGACAATTTATGACGTAAGAACAATTTAAAATAAAACTACTACTCAAACAACCGTGAGGGCAACACAGCAGCAGCAGGAATCGATCATCAGAACGAATACAGTACGAATTGTCGAGATAACGTACCTGTATAAACAAGAAGAAGCTTTTAGGCAATATATATATGGGAACTAGCTACTCTTACCTTTACTCAGCATCACACCGCTGTTCAAGTGAATGCCGAAACGTGCGCCAAGATCAAGTATGACGTACACAAATTTGCCACGGACAGGTTTCCCTCAAATAAATAGTTGATGCTTTTGCACGTCTTTCGCGAACGTCCGCGTGTGCGTGTAGTTGGGGTGCAGAACGAACTTGAAATATTGTTGCTGCATGCCTCAATAAAACAGCTGATTTTCAGAAAATGAGGATATCTTATAACTGGTACATTGCCACAGCAGTACACAGGTTGGCTTGATCGTGGTTCAACGTTACAATTACCATGCTAGAATACAAGAACTGTAGCAGATATTCAAAACTGACAAAAAGTCGGTGGCATATGATCTCCTGCTGCCTGGTGCACCTGTATTCGAGTTCACCATGCAATTACACAACCATTAATAAAAGTTCATCCCACCAATTTTCAGTCAATGTGGATCACTCTCAGTCTCACTGCCTTCCGTTTATTCCTTTTGTGCATTGTTTTCAAAAAAATCATCTGTTCAACTTGTTTTGTAGACACGAGCATTGATATTGATAGGCCAGTGTTTCAGGAATCTGTTTTGCATGCACAAGTACTTTTTTTTAATGCGTGACAAATGTCATAACTCGATAACTGATAAAAGAAATGTTGTTTGCCGTCCTTTATTGGAATCAAAACAGTAACACTGGGGCTTGCCCAAATGCAGGAAGATGTATGATATCCTAAATAAAGTGTGCCGTAAGCATTGAAAAGTGTTCCCATCATAGACCTTCTTGTAGAAAACCAGGTGGGCCAATAATTCTTGCTGCTTCCTGAAAAGGATATCAAATAAAGAAGTTCATTAGGCTTTCAGCATTCATCAGATTGAATGATTTACTGAAAACTCTGGCTCGACTTCTTTTACCACAAACTCTTTTTCAAAAACACATATTAAAATGAAAAAGGGAGATGTTGCTTGCGGAGTATTGCCTTCCGAGTTTTGCACTTAGTGTGCAAAGCGTAGTGTACAGTGTTATTCTTGTAATATGTAGGAAAATATGGCAGAGAAAACAACAGTGCAGGTTAGCTAGTTCATGTTTTTTAGCACGTCTTAAAGCAAGGCAAAAGAACAATGTATGATGGCTAGTATGTGCTAGTTATCATTGTTTAATGAAAAAAGTGATTTTTAAGAAAAATAATTTATCCATCTGCAAAACTTGCTGCAAGTTTTGCCAAATTACTTAAGTAAACCTGGGGCTAGATGTGACAAAACGGATATGTTTAACACATGAGGCATACCACAGTGGAGAGTTTTGGTTCGTTAGTCTGCATTTTAATCTAAAAGTGTGCTAATGCCATAGCAGAATTTAACTCTTCCTTTCAGTTCTTCACTCCTTCCTGGCTAAACCTACGAAGGTGTACTTAAAACCTTCCTGTAAGCCACGTGCCACCCTGCTTCTGCCAGTTATGAAATGAGTGTGTTCTGACAAATTTTTATGCTGACTGCTACTTGATATTACCTTGAATATCCCTTTGCCAGCACTCAGTGGATGTGCAATCAACATAACTATTTAAGTCCACATGAATGAATAAATTTACCTAACAGAGGCATCACACACCCCGAGATGCATGCAACCCATCCTGTCCATGTCCTGCCGCAACGAATCTGGTCTCTAAAGATAGCATGGGCTCTAACCGACACAGTCGAGTCAAAATTACGCCCCAATGACCTGAACTGGTTAGTCCTAAAATTGTCGCGTTTCAATCCGTGAGTACTCTACATCTGAGATCAGCTTGAATTTAGATTGCTCACTGCAAGCTCTACAGTTACACATGCCTATTAGCGAACATTTTTTGAGCTATAGATCTCCATTAACCACACGTGAGAGAGAGTAAATGATAAAGCTAGTATGGAACATGACGCTTTGATTGTTCAACCAAATGCCCTGAGATAGCCTAAAGGAACAGGTAGAGTGTAGTAATTGCTGCATGTCTGATCTGTTGTCATAAACAACCAGTACTTATGATTGTCTCATGCGTGCTGTCATAACTGCACTCTCTGGATACCCTGATGGTCATCCTTAGCGCTGACACTTCTCACATTTTGAAAGAACTACTGCGTTCATGAAATCTAGTTACAGTTTAACGCATCAGCATTGCACTGGCAACAAATTGACACCCCAGAGATGCTGCAATAATTTATATCACATCATCCTAACAAATCGTGTGTATTGGCACTCACCGATATGCTGTGAAGCAACCATTACGAAGCTGCTGGTACTGGCTACTCCAGTGGAAGTACATTCGTATCGTTGAGCAACACCTGCAGGGATAAATGCATTTGCATCTCAGTGACTCAGTGCTTCCTGAAACTGTCGTAAGCTGTAAATCATACAGTAGGTAAGTTTAGACAACCTGGTTAAAACATGCATTTATAAAGAGGTGTTCAAACACAAATATTATTAATTGCCGAGACCTCTCACATGCTAAGGAAAAATACTCTGTGATAAGTTAGAGCAGAGATAGAAGAATTTCGGAATGGGCTAGTTGGTTCACGATAAGAAAATTTACACGGCAGAACTTCCCGAACGCGCACCAACCAGCCTGGTATGGTGCGGCAGGCCCATTGTTCCCGGCGCGGCAAAATCCATCGCACTCACATTGCGGCGCGTTACATAGCCCTCGATACACACCTTTCATATCTATTGATGAAAACATATTACCCAGCGGCAGGCGCAAAGCGCCTAGCCGAAGCAGTTTAGCGCTTTCCAAGTACGTTGACAAACAGGTGAAGGTTACCGCAGTTACCGGCCTCAAAGCTCTCGCCTGCACGTCTCGTGATGGAGCGGCCGCGCGGCGAACACGAAACTTCTCAGCTTCTGCGGTTCTCGTCTGTCGTTTTTTAAAGACGATAGTCTTTCTTGGGATACCTACACGGAGAAATTTTGGTCTGTCTGTCTGTCTGTTTCTCTGTTTGTCGGCACGTCGCACGATTCAGCTAGCTGGCCAAAGTTTAACCCCCCTGCCTTACGACCTCCAATCTTGACCGAAAGGCATGTGTTCATACGGGTGATCGTGGGCAATTAAAAATCAAATATTACGCATACCTGAGGCACAACATCAATACCTTAGTACTATTCACAGTGTTCATTTAAAACAAAATCTATAGATACGTAATTCTAAAGATCCTAATGTTTTTTACGCGGCGCTGAAAATGCGCCGCTGTGTACAAAACAAGTCTCCACCCAGTGATTTAACTTCGACGCTGTGGTGCTGCCACCTGGCAGCAGCATAGTTCAACCCAAGCCGATGTTCCCCGGTAACGCTGTAGATGGCGTCCTCTTCTGTTTTATCAATGCCAGCCAGATGCGGCTGATTCATCGTAGAAGAGCGCTGTCTCAGGCAAGGCAAAACATATATGGCCGCTTGATGAAATACGACCCACTCTACAAGACATGATCAGAGGACGCAGAGAAAAGACCGACGACCAAATTTCAGCGGAGAAACGCCGGCGTCCGTCTAAGCGTGCCCGGAAAACGTCCGAAAAACGAGCCCAGCGGCTAGCCCAGCTATTAAATTGTGGTACTCATGCCGCTCATGCAGTGCAGTCGGCACAAGACTATCGTCTTTCGACGACATTTGCAGCGAACCACGCAGATACGCGGCCAATTTTTTTCCCCTTCACGCGCGCGCGCCGGGCGAGAGCGGAGCGCGCGTCTCAATTCTTCTTTCTTTATTTTTTTTTCGTTCAAGCGCATGCGTGGTGCAGTTGTCGCAGTTGTTTCCGATAGAGTTCCTGTGTATGCTCCCCTACGGGAGCAGAGTTGCGCATAGGTCCGCCATCTTGCCTGGCTAGCAACCATAGCTATGTGGCGAAGCCGAACTTTGTTTTTGCAGGCGACTTGCTTAAGCCTGCCGCCGATCGACGAAGCTTGTCGGCGATCGCCAGTCGACATGCCTGGCGTGCCAAGGACCGGCGATGAAAGAAGAAACACCTGCTCTCGGGACTGTGCCACGAGAGTACAAAAGCGTTTTTTTAGTCTGCCCGATAACGCAAAGGCGTAGCGTAGTGCCGAATAACATGCGCCGCCGCCGCCAAGTCAAGTGGCGCCAGCTATGGAGGCTAAAAAACAACTGACAAACAAGTAATACATGTCCTTCGAGATTCCGGGAGCCCCCATATCGCCACTCGCTACGCTTACAGCATCGATTATTTCAATATGTTTTTTCGAAAACGGGGCCGAATTGAAGTAAATACTTTGCTGTCGAAGCTTAAGGTCATGAATCTAAGCAAATAAAAGCACCAGTTCGTAGCTAACGAGCTACAAAGTCCAAGGAGGTGACTTGATAGATTCTAGACGGACGGCACCCGCTTTCGGCGGCGCGGCCATGTTTTCCGGGCGCGGCCTGTGCATCAGCTTCTCCGCAATGCATGGTTGCTAGCGGCGTTTGGAAAACAGATGCCCAACTCTGCTACCTAAAGGTAGAATATACAGGAATTCTAGTTTCCGACGCTTCGCCGCGCCCTCAGCGCCCTGTTTCCCCGCCGCCCTGTCGCTCTGCTCGCATGCGGATCGACCTGCGGGGCCGTATGCGGACTTCGGCCGCTTATCAGCTTTTGTTTATAGGCGGCACTCCTCAAGTTCGAGGCCGCCTGAAGAGGGTAACGCATACTTCTCTTCGCCGGGCTGTCCATAGCCGTGATAATAAACAGTACGTCGAAGAATGCCGCCTATATCGAGGCTATTATCCAGGACCGTACTGAGAGTGTAGGATGAGAATGGGTTGGAGGAACGGCCCTATGACCCAAACGGTAATGTGAAGTTGTCTTCGTTGAATGTGGTGAGGACGTTCCGCGACCCACAGTGTGCATTGCTTCACTTCTGTATTAACTTCAGACGTTTGCCAAAACAGCATTATTACTTCGGCTTTATCATTACACCATAAACGGCACATTAGGGCCCTGCAATATCACCTCCGAAATAGTCAGTGAAATCTAGCTGCAAATTCTCATACAACCGACTTCCATCATTATGAGGGATTGTATATTACCTACATAATTGCTTGCAGAAGCAGCGAAGGAGGTAGAAACAATGGGGACTAGCGCTGAATGGCAACCAGTATTCTGATTACAACAAACATATTTACATGCATATTTCGCGCTGTTTTCTTACAAAAAAGGCCAAATTCAGCAACCGAAACAAGGTTGAATTTCGCAGGAACGTGATGAACGCCCAAGTATCTCTCACTTTTGGAACAATTGTAGCCCAACTGACGTAATTCCTGATGGTAACGTGCACTTTAAAAAGCCATTTCGAATCGAAATTGGGCCAAATCCTGCACTTGTTTGAATAAAAGTGAGCCAGATACTTTAAACCAGAAGTGTATCGACAATCGCTACAAAAACAACCAACGGGGCCGCATTCAATCTGTTTCATTTGTGTCATAGTTCTTTTCCTATCGCGATTCTGTTCCTTAATTATTTTTGGGGGGTGCGAGTTGGTACTTACTGAAGGATATGATGACATAGGGCAGAACTCGTATATAACGAATAAGAGGCCAATTTTTCTACTTTCTGCCGGTTAGTGTTTCTTTCAAGTTTAGCGCTACATTATTGACGTCTTTGTTTCACTCGTGGATGGTATAATTGAAATAGAATGCAATCAAAATGAAGATATTGAGCACCGTTCTATTTCATGAAAAAGAAAAACGAATACGAAACGAAGTGGCGTAAAAGGAGCTAAGAAGAAGAACAAGAACTGAATAAATTTCTCAAGAAGGCCTTCAAAAAATTGAAGGACACTTTGTACATCCTAAAGTGTGTTCGGCGTAAGCGTGCGGCCGTTCTTCTGACTATGCCATGTCTTTTTTTTTCTTTTACACTCTCAGTGGGATAACACACAAAGCGAATGTGTGCGTGTTTTCTTTTTTAATTTTTTTACCGCGAGTCGCAGCGAGACGCGAGATTAATCTTCCTCCGTTCGCATGCGTTAGTATTTTCTCGCGCTTTGTGCATCGTGCAAACGCCATAGCGTTCCAGCGCTTAAATTGACGGGCCCTTTGTCAATTCGAAGGTGTATTCCGTGAACGCCTGTGTCCATTGAGACGGCGTCGGTCAGAATGATTGCCAATGCTGGGCACAGCGAAGCTACGCAAGCAAAGAGCAAGCGCTGTAGAGTCCGACGCGACCGGCGTCCGTTTGCGCATCCCAGCGGCCACCTGGCTCCGTGCCAGAGCTCGGATGGACGGGACGGACGGACAGACAGACAGACAGGCAGACGGACGGACGGACAGACAGACAGACAGGCAGACGGACGGACGGACAGACAGACGGACGGACGGACGGACAGACGGATGGATGGACGGACGGACGGACACCGGACGGACGGACACCGGATGGACGGACGGACAGACGGACGGATGGACGGACAGACGGACGGACAGACGGACGGACGGACGGACGGACGGACGGAGGGAGGGACAGACGGACGGACGGACACCGGACGGACGGTCAGACGGAGGGACAGACGGACGGACGGACACCGGACTGACGGACGGACGGACGGACGGACGGACACTGCACGGACGGACGGACACCGGACGGACACCGGAAGGACGGACAGACGGATGGACGGACGGACGGACACCGAACGGACGGACAGACGGACGGACAGACGGACGGACGGACACCGGACGGACGGACACCGGACGGACGGACACCGGACGCCGGACGGACACCGGACGGGCGGACACCGGACGGACACCGGACGGACGTGAGCATGAGACATTAAAGGCTTTCGCCTTAATAGATGCCAGAAACAAGGAAATGCTGTCGACATTCGAGAATGGTGCGCCTTTGCCTGGCCTCCCCTATTTTATCAACGCCAGCCAGATGCGGCCAATTCAACGTAGAGTACGCGCTGTCTGAGGGAAGGCAAAACATAGTAGTACGGCCGGCACAAGACTATCGCCTTCCGACGACATTTGCAGCGAAGCACGCAGATACACGGCCAATTTTGTGTCTCACACATGTTACCCGAGCGTTATCCCATATAATATAAACTCAGTGACATAAAGTGACATAAAGTGACATGAAGTGTCCACGACAAAGCTAAGTCCTAAGGTCCATAATTTCTACGTTGAAGTCACCGCCTAGTGTAAAGGTTTTGGGCTTGTAGGTGTTTTATATTGTTCTGTCACAATTATGATTGAAATTAGTCTATTTTTAAACCTTTTTTATGTCTGACATATCGTATGTTACCCGAGCGTTGCCCCATATAATGTAGCCGTGGCAACGGACTCCGGACAAGCCTCGTCCCTAAGATAACGCAACTCGACTCATTGAGTTGCGGTGGTCATCATATTTTTTTTCTTGCCCCAGAAGCTTCTCGTAGGGTGCGTCATCGTAAAGAATCATTTAGACCAGGGGTCGGCAACCTGCGGCCCACGGGCCGCATGTGGCCCGCGTGGCAGTATTATGCGGCCCCCGGCACTACGTCACATCACCCCCACTTCCCCCTTGTCACTTCCAACCTGAAGACCGACATGGTAGTTTGGACGTAAAATGGGGTTAGACATGAACAAAGATCTCTTCCAGTTTCCATTGTACAGTGTTGCCAGGTCGGACGCGGCCGCGTAGCCAAAAGCCAGAGAAGCTGTAGCCCAAATGTAGCCAAGGGAGAAAAAAAAGCAAAAATATTTGTAGCCAAATATAGCCGTTCTTATCTGCAGTTTTATTTGGACTTACTTTTTGATATTCCGCTACTACAATCCATGTCTGTGCAACCCGTCGTTATTGAAGATCAAGCACCTTGTGTTGGAGGACGTGAAAGCATTTTTAATTCGAAAAAAAAAACGAAAAGAAAACTCAAATCTGCTAGCTGCGTCTCACCAGTCTGTTGGTTTTAAAAGGGGACGTTCCGATGCGAGGTGTTCTTTAGGAGCAGTTCTTATCAGCTTGGCAGTAATTTACACATGAAGCAAAAGAGGGTCAGTGATTATTTTTCGTGCTTTGCTAGAGAAGTTTCATAATCATATCTACCAGCTTTCGCCGCCTCGCCTGTGAATATTCAGTTTAGCGCCGCCAATTAAAAAAAAACCACTTAAACATTTATAAAGTAATGTTGCTGCGGCAGTAGAGGATAGCGCGGCGGAAAGGGTAGACAGTAATAATAGTCGAGGTTTTGCGTCCTAAAATGATGACATAATTATGAGAGACGCCATGGTGGAGGGTTCCGGAAACCACGACCTCCTGCGGGTCTTTAACGTTCACCTTATCGAAGCACACAGACCTCTGTAGCTTTTTTGACGTCATGAAAATGCGGCCGCCGCGGCCGGGATTCGATCTCGCGACCTCCGGTCAGCAGTCAAGTACCATATATCCAGTAGCCCATCGCGATGGGTAATGTGGTAGATAAAGAATTACAATCTTTTGGGTAAATTTGCTCCAGCTAACGCAGATGTTGCACAAAGCACGAGTCGTGAGCACAAGCGTCGAAATATGACGGCGTGAAACGCGTGAGTTCATTATTTATGGGTGTGGCCACGTGCATGACTCATCATTCTTTGCAGTGAAATCGCTCGGGCTTTTGTAGATTCTACAGCATACAAAATTATCCGCGTTGCGCGTGCAATCTGATTAAAACAAGATTATACCGCTAGAAAATGGGCGAAATTGCAGAAGGTTTCGCTTGTAGTACCTATGCAAATACACATCCAACTCCTTGGCCTCCAGTTTCAAATTGCGGCCTTAAATCGCGTGGTTCATATGATCGTACATGCGAAGTACGGCTCCTGCAGAGGTGAAAAGGCATTCCGCCACTGCCGCTGGAGCGAACATGGTCATAGTCCAAAGGTGCTCGTCGCATCATTTCCCGCTCGCTTAGGCGACGACATGTGCGGATTTTTCGTGAACATTGCGGCTTTCTGCCCTTCAACACCAAATGTAAATCAGCATTTAGAGATTTGTTTCTGCTCGATGAGTGACCTCTGGAGCGTTGATCATGACGGTGCCACTTATAGCCCAAACAAAGCCAAGTCGCCAATTTTCAGTAGCCCAAATATAGCCACATAGCCAACTAGCTCAAGTCGACGCCAAAAATTTTTTTCTGTAGCCCAATTTGGCTATAAATAGCCAAACCTGGCAACACTGCATTGTACCCCGTCTTCACACTCAGCCAGATTACAGATAATTCAGTCTTAGGATTACTGATTATTCTTGGTTACAAATGATGATAATTTTATCTATCGACAACTGTCTATGTTTACTTATTTTAGATATAGACACTCGATTACAGATATAGGCGCTTACTTTCAATGCGCCGAATTTTTGCTCTTTTTGCCTACAGAGAACCACCCCTCCCCCTCCAATTTCCAGTGCGGCCCCTGCCGTGTCATCTTCATGCAACTTGGCTCAGAAGGTTGCCGACCCCTGCCTTACACTCTCATTCAAATGCCGGCTAGATTCCACGCATGCAAGCAGGAAACCCGGTCAAATTTTGGCCGCCGCTAGACCGTTCGTTGGGCGGCTCCATATGCGGCGCCAAGAGCAAGCGGCTCATTTCTACGGGGCCGCCTGTATAGCCGTGACGCAAGACAGGCAGGATTTTAAGTCAAATTTTTCCTGGCTACGTCCGGCCTACACTTACGCGTGATGTCAATCATGCGTTGGCGGGAGTCGGTGTTTCCCGTCTATGGGCGGCCTGTGGTTAGGCGGCCCAAAAGCGATTGTGGAAGAAAAAATGTAAATAATCACCCATTTCTAAGTTTTGTGATCTACTTTTTTACCAGGTATGATTATGGCATATTAGAAGACAATTGGTAATGCATTCATACACATACGTGACATAAACACACTTTTCATACACACACGCGGATTCGAACCCGGTACGCACGTATTGGAAGCAGACACCTTAACCACTACACCACAGCGCCACCACGCCCGCTGCTAAATTTTACGGCGGTATATATCTACCAATCGTTCTGACGTCTTGGTGGTCTTCACTTTTTTTTTTTTTCGCTGTTGTTGAGCCTTCGTGTTGTGTTGCCATTTTCATTCGGTGAATATACAGGGTGTCCCAGCTATCACGCAGCGTGATTTAAAAAAAGAGGAACGGCGTTACGCGAAGCAGACCCAGTGCATATTGTTCCCAATATACTGTAGTAACCGCTACTAATTTTTTCGTTAATGAGAATGAATTAATTAGTGATAATTAAAATTGTAACTTCTAAAATACTCACCTAATTATCAAAGTGTCAATGAGGCAAATGTGGGCATGTTGAAATAACATCTATCTGTGCTACTTTCAACAACGTACTAATTGCGTGCTAATTTTTTCCTTTCGGATTCGATTGTTGCTTCATGCATGGCCTCCGAGGTCGCGCGCCGGTGCACAATCTCGGAGGCCATGCATGAAGCAACAATTGAATCCGAAAGGAAAAAATTAGCACGCAATTAATACGTTGTTGAAAGTAGCACAGATAGATGTTATTTCAACATGCCCAAATTTGCCTCATTGACACTTTGATAATTAGGTGAGTATTTTTGGAGTTACAATTTTAATTATGACTAATTAAATAATTCTCATTAACGAAAAAAATTAGTAGCGGCTACTACAGTATATTGGGAACAATATGCACTAGGTCTGCTTCGCGTAACGCCGTTCCTCTTTTTTTAAATCGCGCTGCGTGATAGCTGGGACACCCTGTATAAGTTGCGGACCGGCAGAGCGTCATGAAAACTGCTACATTTCGGTTGTGACTGTGTTCTTGCGCTCGTCGTTGCCGCAGGAAAATAATGTGACAACGGAGGAACCTTACTACGTGTAATGTGACCTTCAGCGCTGCTCCATGCATTACGTTTACTTCGCCGAAAATGCGCGGATACGAAGTATCGTGCATACGTCAATATGTAACTGAATGCACGGGGTGAGAAATATTGCTTATTTCTACTGCGCATTGCACGCTCTTATGCACCGTGACTGGCGCGTTCTGTGCGCTTCAAATCGATGCCAGCGTTACAGAGGCATTTCAGCGTGGCTACAGTAAAGCGTGTGTATTTTTTGCAAGCTCACTGGCGTATACAATTTGGTCAATTTCGCCGCGAGCTCTACGCGTTGTGAACATTTGGAAGCGCATTCCAAGCAACGCATGTCGATGCTCGCGCCACATTGATGGACATGCATACAATAATCAACAATTTATGCTTGTAGTGCGTGGGCACAGCTCGCGTAATTCAGGCGAAAACTGCGCAGGTCATCTGACAGCGCTCATTCTGAAAGGTTTGAAAAGCACATTTGAAGACCACATTTATCGCACGTTGCGTGCAACGAGTATACCTAAGTTCCAGTATACCGTTTATAAGGGGGAGCCGAAGGTCTCACGACCTTCGTCCCACTTTCTCAGGTTCGGTTGGAGGCCGTTTGAACCACCGTTTTCCCCTTGCCTACGTGTATTTGTCACTGGCACATTACCTTGTTCTCGAATACGCATTATCAGCTGTACCACAGCACGCTCGCAGACTAGGCACTCTTCATACTGCTAAGAAACGTTCAGTCATCAGCTTACATATGAAGTTTCCAATGAATATCCGACGAAATGTGCGCCCAAAGACCGCACACATTGTTCACAAATTTTTCTCTTTAATAAAGCTCTAGTGAAAAGGTGTTTAACCCTTTCGACATTTCTGATCACTCATCTTGTGGCTCACCACTTACCAATTCGAGCATGTTGCACTGGACTGTGCCCGCAGTACGCGCACCAAGCAGCCTGGTATGGTGCGGCAGGCTCATTGTTGCCGGCGCGGCAAAACCCATCGCACTCGCATTGCGGCGCGTTACATTGCCCTCGATACCATAGGTCGGCAAACTCACTCATGAGTCGACTCACTCAGACTCAGATTGAGGCGTGAGTGTGAGTCTGAGTGAGTCCGGCTGAATTATAATTAGGTGAGTCTGAGTCCGAGTGAGTCCGGCTGAGTTATATTTTGGTGAGTCTGAGTCCGAGTGAGTCCGCTTGAGGAAAATTTTGGTAAGTCTGAGTCCGAGTGAGTCAGGTTGACGAAAATATTCATGAGTCTGAGTCCGAGTGAGTCCGTTTGAGGAAAAGTTTAGTGAGTATGAGTCCGAGTGAGTTTGGTTGGAGAGAAATTTCGTGAGTCTGAGTCCGAGTGAGTCTGCTTCAGCAAAATTTTGGTGAGTCTGAGTCCGAGTGAGTCCGGTTGAAGAAAATATTAATGAGCCTGAGTCCGAGTGAGTTCGCTTCAGCAGAATTTTGGTTAGTCTGGGTCCTAGTGAGTGCTAAGCGAAAAAACGTTTATTGAGTGAGTCTGCGTGGGCTCCATTTATTTTGCCGACCTATGGTTACAAATACTTATAGCCTCCTTTTATGGCGTGCCTTGTAATCGTATAGACGTACCGTCTTGTAAAGCCCTAGAAATTATTTTTCAAATTATCAAGCTGTCCATGCCCTCATATACGAAGGCATGTAAGTGGGCTGTGCAGCATGTTCACACATGTACAACTCCAGGCACTTTTATTAAGCGACATCGTGATCCACATTGAGTTTGATCTACAATTATGTACCTATATAATCAACGGAGAATGAGTGCAATGTTCGAGCTTCATCATCCATGTGCATTCAAATACGACAAAGCAGCACGATTCGCGAGCATCGAGCGCCCCTTCGCTCTCTGTTGCATTGAACCGCTTGTGTCTTTAGATGTCGCTTCGGTTTTTTCATGAATAAATGTGGCAATTGGAAAATTTTCGAGTGCCAAACAAGACATTCACAAGTACGAGAGAGACAGGACGGACGCTTTTGAATGCCTTGTGAATGCATTGTACCGCGCTCAAAAATTTCCCAGTAGCTATGCACCATCTCGCCGAATTTCAAGCTTTGTTAAAAATGCAGGCGACGACACAGACCATCGGCTTTCGTCATGTCATTCGCTACCAATTAAACAGCGGCTTCGTTATTTAAAGTGGCTAGATAAAGCTTGCCCCCGTGGTACCTCGAAAGTTGTAGCGACCGGATTTAAAGGAGGAAGGGGGTAGAGACGCACCATGCCATACGCGACGCTTCATCACTTGCAAAAACAAATTTCTTCGGGCTGTAATGTGGCCAAAGAATTCTGTTATCTCTCGGCAATTCAAGGAGCTTTTAAACTTTAATGACCTCTTCGAATTCTAGACTCTCTTTGGGAGATATTGCTGCCATATTTTCCCCAGCACGCCTGCAGTTCAGTCCTTCCCAACTGAAGCAAAACCCGTTTTTTTTCGTATTTTTTATTTTCTTTCCTGTTCAAACACCTTTCCACTCATAATCAGCGTTGACGCGCCGAAGCACTTTCGGTGGTCCCTCAGCCGTCATTGTGTTCGTCCAAGCCACACGGAAAAAAGCTTCATGGCACGGCCGTTTCCCAGGCTCGTTTCTCGTATCTTGCTTTCGAGCTCCTAATACCCCCGAAGGAATGCAAGGAAAGTACAAAACGAAGCAACGAGCTCGACACTCTAGGCTTGGGGCCTGCAACCTAAATATCTCTATTCTTTCAAAAGTGAACATTCGGCAGAAGTCTGTCTGGTTGGGATAACAGAAAACTGGAGAAAAGAGAAAACTCCAGCCAAAATTTATTTTAAGAAACCGCGACGTTTCGAAGCATGATCGGCTTCTTGTTCAGGGGTGAGAAGGCCCGAGATGTGCAACGCCTTCTTGCCAGGCGTGATTGTTTGCTGTGAGTCGTCGCAAGCCCTGGCAGTAGAGGGGAGGGCAGTGCCCTTGTAGTGTGGTTGATGTTTCCCGCTGTCTGCTCAATGTAGCAGGATTCGAGGAGGGGCCGCCGGCGAAGGTTCCTTTCTTTTTCCAAAATCACCGAGCCGTCGGGACTGGTATGGTGGTCAAACCGCTGGCAGTGCTCTGTAACTTCGGTCCGTCCGCTGTTCAAGTTTGAAGTTTGAAGTTTGAAGTTTGAAGTTTATTTCGTTATTTTTATGGTACATGTATTTACACTTTTAGGGACCCAACAAAATTGTTAAAGGGTCCCTAACGGCATTATAACATCAAAAAACTCTAAATGGCAACAGCATGAGAAGGGAATGTTTAGTTATCAAAAACACAAGAAAACATAGATATCAAGACAGAATATGGTTTCATAGACAATGGTCACCGTTACTAACGAATAAAACATGACTGATACGATAGATAACGCGATGTAATTAAAGCAACAGGAGTTCACTGTGTGATATGTATAAGTGCGAATATGAACATATCTGAAAATAATAACTACAAATGACTATTGCAGTATGAATTGGTATGAAGCGAATTTTTTAGTTGAGCTAGAAAAGAATGAAGAGACGGGGCTGTCTTTAGATTTGTAGTAAGGCTATTCCAAATTGTACTTCCTCTAAATTCCAAAGTTTGACGGCCGTAATTAGTATTTATTTTAGGTAGTAAAAGTCTGTAGCGTGAAAAAACACTCTGTAGCGTGAAAAAAGTGACGGAGGTCATTCTTGTGCTGCCGCCATTTTTCATGGAAGTTCTTGGTTTCCTCAATGTAGGAAGCGGGTCAGTCGGCGCACGTGATCCGGTACACGACGCCCTGCGCTTTTTCCGCAGACGCGCTGTCTTTGGGCCGAGGGATGAAACTGCCGATGGTGGTGGATGGCTTGTGGGTGTCACGTTTCCCCCGTCTTTTCTCTTACGGAGGGCTCTGCGAATAAACGCCTTTGTGTAGCCGTTGGTGCAGAGGTCACGAATTATTGTCTTCCGTTCTTCTATCCGCTGCTGTGGCGACGATTGGTGATTTTGGTTGGAGTTTTATATTTAAACTCGTGACGCAGTGGGTGGTTGGTTGGTTACACAATAAACAAAGGCACATTTAGCTGCAGTAGGGCGATAGGAACTTTAAAATTGATTTTAAATACGTCCTAGGCTATATTATCTGTTGAGATTTCGTAGATGATGCGCCTGTGTGTACACAAATCTATCCCACATGTTATCTAGCCTTCAAAATTTTGTTTCAGAACTTCAATGGGGAAGATAGTGGGGGGGGGGGGGGGGAGGGGGGGGGGGATATGCGCTGGTATGAAGATAAGGAGCGGTCTCATAAATATACGAGACTCGAGCACTGCTCTCCATCCCTTACCCCCCCTCCCGGCATCTTTCGAGAATGTAGGCTTTGAAGCAGGCAAGAAAAAAAAAGCGCATGTCCTGCCTTCATGTCACTCATTTTGTATTCGTTGTAGCACTGGCTTTCGATCATAAGTCGCTGAGCAGTGTCTCCTCACGGGAGACGAATTAGCGCATTTCTCATATGTTTCATGAATCACTAGATGTCATTATGAACCCACACCAATTGCCCATCAGTCTGTCATTCTGCAAAGAAAAACAGTACGTTATGGCAACCTCCGCTGCCCCATTTACCCGCTGAAAATAGCCTCCTCAATTATTTATTTATTTAATAGTACCCTGAAGGCCCCTCCCACGTGGGGCTTCAGGGTGGGTGACGCCGTACGCGGCGTCACCCTAAGGGGTGGCACTTCTCCGGATCTTTAAATAAAGTTCTTCGTACCGTACCGTACCCTGAAGGCCCGAAGGAATTACAAAGGGGAGCTGTGCATTTGAGAATGCGTAAGAGAGTAGCAGTTACATCGAAGTAAAAACAATACAAATAATAAGTTATTAAAGGTAGATATAATAGCTACGCAGTGAGAATAAAAAGAAATAAAATTGCTAATAGCGCAGGGTTAGGTATGTGAATTTATTGCGTCTGATATTCCAAAAGGACTTCTTTTTTGGGCTAGTTGGTGCTTAACTTGCTTAGGTGCAGATGACTGAGGCGCAAAAAACATCTCGTGAAAAAAGGGAGGAGCAGAAGAGAAGCGGCGCTGCTCTTTCTTCTCTTCTGCTCCTCCCTTTTTCACGAGATGTTTTTTGCGCCTCAGTCACCTGCACCTAAGCAAGTTATTGCGTCTGGTTTGTAGTAAACCCTCTAGTTGTCAGTTCAGGGTCTTGTCCAGTGACTTTTTTTCTTAAAAATGAATATTCCTGTCCTTTCTGGGGACTAGTAGGATCACTGTGAAGCGGCGCCCGCGTCCCCACCTTTCAATACGGCATTCTTGCAATCGGCTTGACTGTCAGCAATTGGGTTTTTTGGAAAGCAGAAAATTGCCACCTCGTTTTGCATGGTCTGTACCAGACCATGCAAAAAGCTTCGACCATACCTTTGAACACACTGGCCGGCTCTCATCGGCGCGCCTATGCACGTTCCTTTTTGCCTTGTGTCCGTATTCAGCGTGGTACTGATACGACTCTTTACCATTATCCACGAGATAGAGTAGTCACTAACAGTTACAACTGGTTCTTAGCCGGCCCCGAAAAATATCTTGCTAGAAAGAAACGCAGTCACAACCCGTGTACTTGGATTAAGATGCACGTTGAAGAACCCTGGCTGGTCGAAATATCTGGAGCCCTCCACTACGGCGTCTCTGACAACCACATCTTGGCTTTGCGACGTAAAATACGAACCTCTATTATCCGCAATCACTTTGCGAAAGCATGACATCGACTAAAACCGAACTTGGCATTTCTATAAGTCGAAACACTAGTATAATAATTATTGGCGTTTAACGTCCGAGAACCATGATGTGATTATGAGGGGCGCCGTAGTCGACGGCTACGGAAATATTGGCTACCTGGGGTTCATTACGTGCGCCAAAATATAAGCACACATGGCTCAAGCGTTTCGGCATCCATCGAAAATGCGGCCGGGATTCGATGCCGTGATCTTCGGGTGAGCAGTCAAGCACCACAACCACTAGACTATCGTGGCAGGTGTTTTCGAAACTTTAGAGAGGCAGAACCATGCACCCTATAAAGCCATGTTTCCAAAATTTTTCAAGGGTGGTGAGCTCGATTCTGCAAAAGATGGCCGCCTCATATTTTTTTCTTTTTCGCGTTGTCAATGAGCGGTAAATCGACTGCAAGACCATTGGCAGTTTCATGAACGTGTTTAGAAAAGCGCCATAACGTAATGTCAAGCTTTCTTCGTTCCCAAGTAGCGTGATTAGGCCTTCGAACGGCAAAGCGTAAGAAAGGACTTCATTTATAGGCTAATTGGGTCTGCCAATAACGCACGTACGCGCTCGCCCATTGAAAACAATGGCTCGTGCGCATAGCGCATTTCAAAGGTAACAGGAATGTTCCTCGAAGGTCGGTATACCCATTCTTATATTTAAAGAAAACATTCTCAATATTGCAAAAATCGCGTGTAATGTTGAATTTCTCTTTACGATAGACATTGCAATGCACGGGAAATAACTTCTTTTTGTATGTTGAAAGCTATCATACATATATTTTGAAGGTTTCCTGGCAGTTGTGAACCCTTTACATGTGTTATTCTACATAAGCTATTTTATGGCTCTCCTTCGACATTTATTGGATGAGCCGGGCCAAATCGAATATTGCTAATTTTTAGTCCTAGTACGTCTGGTTGAGAAAAAGTTAGGCGAGTCTGTGAGTCCGCGAGTGAGTCCGCTTCAGGAGAATTTTGGTGAGTCTGAGTCCGAGTGAGTCCGGCTGACAAATATTTTGGTGAGTGAGTCCGGCTGAGTTATATTTTCGTTATATTTTCGTGTGTCTGAGTCTGACTGAATCGGACTGAGTAATATTTTCGTGAGTCTGAGTCCGAGTGAGTCCGGCTGAGTTATATTTTGGTGAGTCTGAGTCCGAGTGAGTCCGGCTGAGTTATATTTTGGTGAGTCTGAGTCCGAGTGAGTCCGCTTGAGGAAAATTTTGGTGAGGCTGAGTCCGAGTGAGTCAGGTTGACGAAAATATTCATGAGCCTGAGTCCGAGTGATCCCGTTTGATGAAAAGTTTAGTGAGTCTGAGTCCGAGTGAGTCGGGATGACGAAAACACCGGTGAGTCTGAGTCCGAGTGAGTCTGGTTGAAGAGAAATTTCGTGAGTCTGAGTCCGAGTGAGTCTGCTTCAGCAAAATTTTGGTGAGTCTGAGTCCGAGTGAGTCCAAAGCGAAAAATATATTTATTGAGTGAGACTGAGTGAGCTCCATTTATTTTGCCGACCTATGCTCGATACACACCTTTCATGTCCACTGACGAAAACATATCACCCAGCGGCAGGCGCAAAGCGCGCAAACGACGCAGTTTTGCGCTTTCCAAGTATACGTTGACAAGCAGGTGATCTTGTGAAGGTTACCGAACTCAAAGCTCTGTCACCTGCACGTCTCGTGATGGAGCGGCCGTGCGGCGAACACGAAACTTCTCAACTTCCGCTGGCTTCCGCGGTTCTCGTCTGTCCGGTTTTTTTTTTTCCCCTTCACGCGCGCGCGCCGGGCGAGCGCGGGAGCGCGTCTCAATTCTTCTTTCTTTCTTTTTTTTTTTTTTCGTTCAAGCGCATGCGTGGTGCAGTTGTTTCCGATAGTTTCCGACGCTTCGCCGCGCCCTCGGCGCCGTGTTGGCCGTGTTGGCCGTGTTCCCCGCCGCCGCTCCGCTCGCGGATCGGCCTGCGGGGGCCGTATGCGGACTTCGGCCGCTTATCAGCGATTGTTTATAGCCAACACTCCTCAAGTTCGAGGCCGCCTGAAGAGAGTAACGTATACTTCTCTTTGCCGGGCTGTCCATAGCCGTGATAATAAACAGTACGTCGAAGGATGCCGCCTATATCGAGGCTGTTATCCAGGATCATACTGAGAGTGTAGACGAATGTGCAAGCCAGTGATCGCACGGGTTCGCGGCGACCGACAGAGCTTTCGCATGTATGAGCGTCTGCATGTATATGTTCGTACTCATGGTTTCGCTTTTCACTACGAGCGTGTTTTCGCGCTGTGCGGTGAATTTAAGGCCGCAATATATGAGAATTTGTGAGTAAACAAAAACTATTGTTGCGCGGACGCTATTCCAGTTCCAATTTTTTTTTTTTTTTTGTTAAAACTACGACTTCGGCGCGCCTATATGGCAACATGTGATGTCCCGTCCCGACGATTCAACGTTTTTTCTTTTCGTTTTTGCAGTCAAAATTAATGTATATTTCAATGTCATTTGACATGTTGCCTCGCACTGCATATAGATCAGTCTTCTCAGCGAGCAATTGCCGCTGCTCCTGTTATTTCAGTGTGTTCGTTTCGTTTCGTGGTAACACAAAACGTGATAAATTGCGATACCTTTTTTAATATGTTGCTTAGTTATCGTTTCCATTGCATTCCACTGAACTTGCTGCTCTCTGCCATCAACAAATTCATAGACCAAAGCACTATATTGTCGGATGGGATATGCCAACAGACATCAGTTATAAAGATGACAAAGCTGCCGGTTTTTTCAGGCGTTCTTCAAAATTCGCACTCTTTCAGAGCCAATTTATGACATCTGAAGTTTCAGATGCCGGAACTTTTCAAAGTTTCAACCTTTTACTCAAATCGCATGTCAGAAAGTGTATTGAGAGAAGGTACCGCCGCTCCCACACCGTAGCGTATTTCATAAGTGAGCTTTGCCGCATTTTCAGAACGCTATGCAGTGAAACATACCGAGACTCTAAACGAGTGCTGGGGGACGTTGGAGATGTGAGCGGGGGGTTCAGAAGCTTGAATTTCTCGTATTCTTCTTTCTTTTCGGGGATTTCGCGTTTCATTAACTCTCGGCACGGACACCCTACAACCTCAATGCATTGTTCTAACCAATAATGCGGCATGTGGGCATTGCTGTAAGCGGGTTATTTAATCATATAAAACATACAAAAGATGACGGTGCAACAGCTTCTCATTATTATAACTAGAGACCGGATTTTAGGCAAATGCCTATTTTGTTCCTTGCGTTCCTATCGTGCCACTTTGATATATTGTCACGTTTAATACAAAGGCGACGTTTACAAGGCCCAAGTCCCGAAAGGGTCGGCACAGCACAGCCAAAAAAAGGCACTGGCGCGAGGCTACCGCGTCTTCGTCTGCCTCTTTCTCGCTCGCAGAATAAGCGCGTGGCATTGCCCCTCCTCCCGAAAGAGCATCGCCTCGAAGCTAAACGGAGCGTTTGGTAAACAAACAGAAAAACAAAAACCTAACGTCCCAAAGATCATGAATGTCACAATGTGTGGTATGGTTTTAACCGTACCACGTGCACAATCTAAGGCCGTGGCTGTCGGCGTCGTGGTAGGTTGGCTTCCGTCCGGAAGGACTTCGTAATTGACGTCGCTCACGCGTCGTAGCACCCTGTAGGGGCCGAAATAGCGACTCAGAAGCTTTTGGGAAAGACCTTTGCGGCGAATGGGAGTCCAAACCTAACACTTGGTCGCCCGGTTGGTAGTCGACTTGTCTGTGGCAGAGGTTGTAGCGCCGTGTGTCGATGCCCTGCTGTTTCTTGATGTTCACGCGGGCCAGTTGACGTGCTTCCTCGGCTCGTTGCACAAAACACTCGGCATCTTCGTCAAGATTGTCGATGTTGTCAATGTCGCATGGGAGCATTGCATCCAACATCGTTTGGACATCACGACCGTATAGAAGACGAAACGGCGTGAAGCGTGTGGTCTCTTGCGTAGCGGTATTATACGCGAATGTTACGTAAGGCAGTACCTCATCCCACGTCTTGTGCTGTACATCTATGTACATTGCCAGCATATCAGTCATCGTTTTGTTCAGCCTTTCAGTCAACCCGTTTGTCTGTGGGTGATAGGATGTAGTCTTGCGATGCGTGGTGTAACTTAGCTGAAAGACGTGTTCAAGGAGCCTTGCCGTAAACGCCGCTCCTCGGTCTGTGATGACGCGGGATGGAGCGCCGTGGCGTAGTACAACGCTCTCTACGAAAAACTGAGCAACCTCAGAAGCTGTGCCTTTGGGGAGAGCCTTGGTTTCTGCGTAGCGGGTTAAATAATCTGTAGCGACGATTATCCACTTGTTTCCCAAAGACGACATGGGAAACGGGCCCCAGGAGGTCCATGCCGACCTGATCGAAAGGTGTTCTGGGTGGTTCGATAGGGTGAAGTAACCCCGCGGGCTTAACAGCTGGCGACTTTCGGCGCTGGCATTCGCGGCAGGCTTGAACGTATTGTTTAACGCAAGCGGCAAGTTTCGGCCAGTAGTAAGACTTGCGTATCCTGGTGACGGTTCTGGTGATGCCCAGGTGGCCAGATGAAGATTCGTCGTGGCAGGCAAATAGAATTTCGTCACGGAGCCCTGCTGGTACGACCAATAGATAAGTTTTCTCGCTGGCAGCGGCGTTCTTCTTGTACAACACGCCCTGTCGCAAACAAAAGGATGACAATCCGCGACCTGTATGCGGGGGGCAGAGATACGTCGCGGCCCTCGAGGTGTTCAATTATAGGTCGCAATCCAGCATCTTCTCGCTGCCGTGTAGCTACGTCTGTTATGCTTACGGCTCCAAGGAAAGGGCAGTCGTCTTCGGGGCTTTGAGCGGCAGGCTCAACTGGTGCGCGTGACAACGTGTCTGCATCTTCGTGTGCACGACCTGACTTGTATACGATAGTGACGTCATACTCCTGCAGTCGTAGGCTCCAGCGGGCTAGTCGTCCGGAAGGGTCTCTTAGGTTCGCTAGCCAGCACAGGCGAGTGATGATCTGTCACTACCCTGAATGGGCGGCCGTAGAGGTAAGGGCGAAACTTAGCAAGTGCCCATACGACGGCCAGGCACTCCTCCGTGGTACTGTAGTTGGACTCCGGCCGTGATAAGGTGCGACTTGCGTAAGCGATAACTCTTTCGACTCCGTCCTGCCGCTGTACTAGTACCGCGCCCAGACCGATGTTACTGGCGTCGGTATGAATTTCTGTTCCGGCTTCCTCGTCGAAGTGCCCAAGAACAGGTGGTGATGACAGGCGGTGCCGCAGCTCGGTGAATGCCGTTTCTTGTTCAGAGCTCCAAACGAACGGTGTGTCGTGTCTGGTGAGTCGAGTAAGTGGGTCGGCAATTTTCGAAAAATTGCCTATAAAGCGGCGGTAGTATGCACATAGTCCAAGGAACCGCCGAACACTTTTCTTATCGGCAGGAGTCGGGAAGGCTGCGACAGCGGCGGTTTTTTCGGGGTCAGGACGGACGCCTTCTGCGCTCACAACATGGCCAAGGAACTTCATTTCTTCGTAACCAAAGTGGCATTTCTGAGGCTTTAACGTAAGGTTAGCCGATCGGATTGCCTCGAGTACTTGTCGTAGCCGGTTCAAATGTTCGGAGAAGGTGGCTGAAAACACGACCATGTCATCTAAGTAGACAAGACAGCTTTACCACTTTAAGTCGGCTAACACAGTATCCATCATGCGCTGGAAAGTAGCTGGCGCAGAGCAGAGACCAAACGGGAGTACTCGAAATTCGTAGAGGTCCATCCGGCGTAACAAAGGCTGTTTTTTCACGGTCGCGTTCATCAACCTCGATTTGCCAATAGCCACTCTTCAAATCGAGGGAAGAAAAATACTTCGCACGCCGTAGCCGGTCAAGAGAGTCATCAATACGCGGCAGCGGATAAACATCTTTTTTTGTGACGTTGTTGAGCTTTCTGTAATCGACACAGAAACGAAGCGTACGATCCTTCTTTTTGACCAGGACGACCGGCGATGACCATGGACTATTCGAAGTCTGGATAACGCCATCGTCGATCATTTCCTTCACTTGCTCCTTGATTGCTTGACGTTCTTTCTGCGAGATACGGTATGGCTGCTGGTGGATGGGTCTCGCATCATCGTAAGTGATAATCCTGTGCTGCGTGATTGGCGTCTGGTTTACTTTTGACGATTGAGCAAAGCATGCCCTGAATTCAAGTAACAGGTCTCGCAAGGACTTCTGGTTCTCCTCCGACAGTGCGTTGTTGATGTCAACATCTGTTTCGGCTTTTCCATCGTGGCTACTGTCTTCACACGCAAAACACTCAATGACGTCCTCCAAGGCTTCAGCGTAGGCGACGGCAGTGCCACGGAAAAGGTGACGATGCTCATTTGTGAAATTCGTGAGCATGACCTCGCCTTGACCGTTCTTAATGTCAACGATACCTCGTGCCACAGAAACTCCAAGCGCTAGCAACAGGGAGACGTTGCACTCTGCCAGCGTTTCACCGTCAGTTGTGCCCTCTGAAGTCACCTGGATCATGATGCTTGCACGAGGTGGTATAGTTACGCTGTCGTCGGAAACACGAAGGGCGGCTGTACGGCGGCAAGTGTCCTTTAACGTAGCCTCGACTGTAGAAAATGAAATGCAGCGTAAGCGTGGTAATCACCAACCGGTAGCGTCTGATATCGCATATCTTCATCACAGGGCTAAGATTGCTGGACATAGCATTACGTTCCAGTGGATACCTGGCCACGCTGGTATTTCGGGAAACGAAAAAGCGGATGAAGCTGCCCGAAATGGACTCCAATACCGAAATTTCAGAAGAATATTTTTTACCAAAGCCGACGCTTCGAACATCGCTAAAAGATATGCCCATCAGGAAAAAGACCGCGTGTGGAATTTGCAGTTTCGCAAAGATAACTTCCTGTTTTGTGTTGACCCAGAAGTGAGAGCGAAAATTTCCCATCCACTCCCTCGTCACCTAGAGACATTATATCATCGTCTGCGACTGAACGTGGCATACACGAACAGTTATTTGTACCGCATTGGGCGTACCACAAGTCCCTGTTGTGATAACTGTGGCAACACAGAAACAGTGGAGCACATACTACTTGAATGCCCCGCGTACCGCGACGAGAGACAATTGCTTGAACGGCAAGTGGACATGATTTACCTCGAACAGTTAACGTTGCGCAACATATTAGGCCCAGTGCCCGGACATTCAAAACAGTGTCGGGTTATACGTTCGTTAGTCAATTACCTGTCCGAAATTGGCCTTGTCGAAGGCTCTAATCATCGAATAAGTCCCACAGGAAAAGCTTGACTTACCTGACACCCTAACTGTAAATACTTTTATCAGGTTCACATGCACCGTTCTTATTTGTTTATATTCTTTCTTCTCATTCTTTTCTTCCCTCTCTTCTGAAATCTTTTAGTCCCCTTCCCCATCCCTATACAGAGTAGCATGTCAGCGCTATATAGACGCCGGCAAAAATCTCTGTTTTTCCAATAAAAGAGTATCTCTCTCTCTCTCGCGTCTGCGTAGGTCGATTATGGCCCCCGTATTCCCGTAGAAAGTCGATTCCGAGGATTAATTCGCGGGAGCATTCACGTAGCACGAGGGAGCTGACCAAAAACGTAGAACCTCGGATTTGCAGCCTGGCAGTGCACACACCAAGCGGCTTGACAACGTGTCCTCCAGCTGTGCGCACGTGCGACCCGGTCCAAGGCGTGATAACTTTTTTCAGTAGACCTGCCAATTTTCCGCTAATAATCGAGTA
>JALIZH010028951.1:0-18582 GCA_030522465.1 Rhipicephalus appendiculatus | reverse complement strand
TTCCCGGAATATGTCGTGGCGTATGCAAGCCGTACGCTTACAAAAGCCGAGACCAATTACACCGTCACGGTGAAAGAATGACTGGCAATGATCTGGCCCCCTTACGAAGTTCCGACCTTATTTGTATGGTCGCCCATTTGATGTCGTCACCGACCATCACGCACTGTGCTGGTTGTCGTCATTGAAGGATCCCTCAGGCCGTCTGGCCCGTTGGGCCCTTCACCTGCAAGACTACGACATCCGCGTGCTGTACCGCGACGGACGCCAGCATGCTGACGCCGACGCCCTGTCGCGCTCTCCTTTGCATGACGACAATGCCCACAGCTCAGCGTCTCACCTTGCCGTTTCCTCCATCGACCTTCCTACCATCGCTACCGAACAGCGCAAGTATCAATGGATTGCCTCACAGATAGACTTGCTGACTGATCCATGGGCAACACCATCCACTCGCGCGTTGCGTCGTCAAGCCCACCATTTCGCCGTTCGCGACGACCTCCTCCACCGACCCAATTACAACGGCGACGGCCGTCAGTGGCTAGTCATACCCCGCAGTCTGTGCTCTGACATATGTGAGCCTTTCCACTCTGATCCGCAATGTGCGCACTCCGGGGTATCGAAGACTTACCACCGCATTCGCCCACGGTACTTTTGGGGAGGAATCTACCGCTACGTGCAGAAATTCGTTCGCTCCTGCATAGATTGTCGGCGCCGCAAAACTTCAACGCACCTGTCGCCGGCAGGTCTGCAACCTCTACCTTGCCCTGACCGGCCGTTTGGGCGCCTTGGTATCCATTTGTATGGGCCACTTCCGCTAACGTCGGCTGGTAACCGCTGGGCCATCGTCGCTGTAGACCACCTCACGCGATACGCCGAAACCGCCGCCCTCCCCGCGGCTACAGCGCGCGATGTGGCCTCCTTCCTGCTTCAGCGATTCATGCTGCGTCACGGTCCACCCCAGGAACTGCTCAGTGATCGAGGCCTGTGTTTTCCTGTCCGAAGTCGTCGAAGCCATTCTCAAAGAGTGCAACGTTGTTCACCGCAAAACTGCTGCTTACCACCCGCAGACGAATGGTCTCACCGAGCGCTTCAACCGTACGCTCGGCGACATGCTCCATGTACGTCGCCGGCGATCACACAAATTGGGATGTCATTCTACCGTTCCTCACCTACGCCTATAATACCGCCCTCAGAGCACTATCGGTTTTTTCACCTTTCTTCTTATTATATGGAAGGCACCCGTCGCACACCATTGACACGATACTTCCATACAAGCCGGATCCATCTGAGTGTGCGCCTATTTCTGACACAGCCAGGCTTGCTGAAGAGTGTCGAGAGCTTGCAAAGACCTTTACTACACATGATCAAGAGCGGCAGAAGAGCATTCGCGCTGACACCAGCACTTCTGCGCCCACGTTCCTCCCTGGAGCGCTCGTATGACTCTAGATCCCTACCACTGCAACTGGCATCTCTTCAAAACTACTGCCCAAATACGAAGGGCCCTACCGTGTCGTCGAACGCACTTCCCCTGTAAACCACCTGATCGAACCCATCGAACCATCGTCGGACATGCGCCGTCGAGGGCGCGACATTGTTAACGTGGAGGGCCTTAAGGTTTACCATGACCCGCTCATAGTAACCAGCTGTTAGGTCGCCAGGCGGCTCCCCTTTTTCGTACCCGGGGTAATTGTAGCGAAGCTTTGGAACTATAGGCGATGCGCAAAGCGCCGACATCTGCCGCCACGGCTCGGAAGCGTTTGCGGGTCCTGGCGAGCAGTTATCCCGCGAGCGTGTACGCGAGTGAACGGATGGACGTATTTAAAGACGATAGTCTTTCTTGGGATACCTAAACGGAGAAATTTTGGGTCTGTCTGTCTGTTTCTCTGTTTGTCGGCACGTCGCACGATTCAGCTAGCTGGCCAAAGTTTAACCCCCTGCCTTACGACCTCCAATCTTAACCGAGAAGCATGTGTTCATACGGGTGAGCGTGGCAATTAAAAAATCAAATATTACGCATACCTGAGGCACAACATCAATACCTTAGTACTATTCACGGTGTTCCTTTAAAACAAAATCTATAGATACGTAATTATAAAGATCCTAGTCTTTATTACGCGGCGCTGAGAATGCGCCGCTGTGTACAAAACAAGTCTCCAGTGATTTAACGACGCTGTGGTGCTGCCACCTGGCAGCAGCATAGTTCAACACAAGCCGATGTTCCCCGGTAGCGCTGTAGATGGCGTCCTCTTCTGTTTTATCAATGCCAGCCAGATGCGGCTGATTCATCGTAGAAGAGCGCTGTCTCAGGCAAGGCAAAACATATATGGCCGCTTGATGAAATACGACCCACTCTACAAGACATGATCAGAGAACGCAGAGAAAAAACCGACGACCAAATTTCAGCGGATAAACGCCGGCGTCCGTCTAAGCGTGCCCGGAAAACGTCCGAAAAAACGAGCCCAGCGGCTAGCCCAGCTATTAAATTGTGGTACTCATGCCGCTCATGCAGTGCAGTCGGCACAAGACTATCGTCTTTCGACGACATTTGCAGCGAAGCACGCAGATACGCGGCCAATTTTTTCATCGTGATTTAACGCCTCTGTCAGGCTTCAGCGATGCCGAAAAATAACTGCTGCGTTGTCGGCTGCTCAAGCACATACATAAAATCGCCAGGAACGCACTTCTACAGGTTTCCAGTGCTATTTCATGAGCGAGAGCGACGGCGGCGGTTGATTGCGGCTGTCCGACGCAGAAGGTAAGCAATCGCGCTTTGTTTACGGCAGTGTTAGAACGATTACCGTGTTTTCAGGGGCGAAGCTCCTTAAACCGGCACCCGTTCGTCCCTCGTCGTAGTCGTAGTCGTAGTGCGTAACCAGTCTTACGCTTTGACCTCCAAGGTCGTTCCGGTGGGAGATTTCTCCTGTGCGTTGTTGAACAATAAAAAATTCGCAGCGTGCGCGTTAACTAAAAGCCGAATTCTTCTGTCTCTCATTCCCCATTAGCAGCCATTGGCATTTCTCCTGTGCGTGATTAAACAATAAAAATTTTGTTCAAAACGCCGTTGATTGATGAAATAAACCAACGAAAGACGCCAGATGTTTTATAAAAGCAAAACGAAAAGACGCCAGATGTTTCTAAAGCAAAACGAAAAAGACGCCAGCTGCTTAACGAAAGACGCCTGGTGTTTTTCTAAAGCAATGGTTTTATAATCAAAACCATATCGCGATACAGGTTTGTAGTTGACGATGCTCGTTGCCGTCGGTGTGTGCTCGTATGCATAAGGATGCCGCTGCAACCAGTGCAAGAACCACTTAGCTTACATTTCACCGACCACAAAGCGGTCATAATGAAAGGACAACGGAAACCAGCAATAAAAGTTTGATAAAACATTTAATCAACCGTTTCACGTCATTTTTATCGGGCGAATTAACGGAAGAAATTTCACGGTTTAACCGATGATTACTTCCAGGAGCTTCGCCAATCTCATCATCATTCACCTCGTGGATCTGCCGTCAATTTTTTTTTATTTCTCCATTTATGTCGCTACATCTTCATCGAACGCTACTACGTTTACACTTGGTCGCCTCGCTTGCACTGTAGACGCTACAATGCACATGATGTTGTTATTACTGATAAGACGCGATGCCTAGGCTCTCTTGAAAAACGAATGGCGCGAAGCGCAATGCCTGAGAATGTGGGGGTAGGTGACGGCTCCTTTACAAAAGCGCCGTGGAATCACGCGTGTGCACGAAATCGGCTGCATGCTACCTATTGATGTAACTGGAACGCGATCACCGGTGCAGAATGTTCTCTGTGCGCTCGCCTCAACTATATGCATATTGTCACGTTGGTGTGAGGTCCACGAAGGCAGCAGGCGACGTGTCCAAGATGAAACAGTTTATTACGCCGAACTTGTGGCCGGTAAACGGAAAGTAAGATTACAGCAATACACGCTGGCACTGAAAGCGGCGAACAGAGCGTCGGCCGTCGATTAACTAAACATTGTTGGTACGCGCCGGCTTTTATAAATCACGCGTCGAACATTCTAGCCTTATCACTAGTCGTCGCGCAAGCTCTGGAATAATCTTGAGTGTTACCGTCTTGCGTGCAATTTTAACAAAACGATCTACTACAATTGAGAAGCTTCTGGAACAATAAGGCGCGGTCTGCGCCGAGCATAGCTCACAGTCTTTGTGGGCGGAAACTGAATACAGTAAAAGAAACGCGCGTGGCAATGCCCCCCTCTGAAAAGGCATCGTCCCGATGCTTAGAAGGGAACACATGGGAAAAATACATGCAACAATAAATAACGACAAAAAATCAAGAAAGTTGAATAAACAATACGCACAAGCAAGAAAGTCCAATGAAAAAATCTACAGTCCTCAGGTTCACTACCGTGCGTAAAACGGCTTGAGGCGCACGACATGGACGACTTCAGGTCGCGCACGGCGCCGTTGAGATTTCGAAATGCCGTCGGGGACAACCTCGTAGTCGAGTGTGCCGAGACGTCGAAGCACCCTATACGGTCCGAAGTATCGTCGCAGAAGTTTTTCACTAAGTCCACGTCGTCGTATGGGCGTCCACACCCAAACGCGCTCGCCGGGCTGGTATTCCACGAAGCGTCGTCGAAGATTGTAGCGGCGGCTGTCAGTCGTCTGCTGATTCTTGATCCGCAGGCGGGCGAGCTGTCGTGCTTCCTCGGCGCGCTGTAGGTAGGCGGTCACATCGATGTGTTCCTCGTCGGTCACGTTTGGTAACATGGCGTCGAGCGTCGTTGCCGGGCTCCATCCGTAGACCAACTTGTATGGCCTCATCTGCGTCGTTTCTTGCATGGCCGTGTTGTATGCGAAGGTTGCGTACGGAAGGATGGCGTCCCACGTCTTGTGTTCGACGTTGACGTACATGGCCAGCATGTCGGCGATGGTCTTATTTAGACGCTCGGTCAGGCCGTTGGTCTGTGGGTGGTACGCGGTGGTCCGGCGGTGACTTGTGTGGCTGTAACCCGAGATCGCCTGGGTTAGGTCGGCCGTAAACGCCGTGCCTCTGTCGGTGATGAGAACCTCTGGGGCGCCGTGTCGAAGGACGATGTTCTCAACGAAGAACTTGGCTACCTCGGCGGCACTGCCTTTGGGCAGGGCTTTTGTTTAGGCGTAGCGGGTGAGGTAGTCGGTGGCTACGACGATCCATTTGTTTCCGCAAGTCGACGTTGGGAACGACCCCAGGAGGTACATCCCGATCTGCTGGAACGGTCGCCGAGGAGGCTCGATCGGCTGAAGGAAGCCTGCTGGTCTTGTTGGCGGTGTCTTCCGTCGCTGACAGTCTCGGCACGTCCTTACGTAGCGGGCGACGTCGGCGGCAAGGCGCGGCCAATAGTACTTTTATTGTACTCTTGCGATCGTGCGGGAAACACCGAGATGTCCAGCCGTCGGGTCGTCGTGTAGGGCCTCGAGGACTTCTAGTCTCATTGCTTGATGGAACCCCGAGAAGGTGTTTGGCTCGAAGGGGCGAGAAGTTCTTCTTTACGAGGACTCCGTTTCGCAGGAAGAACGACGCCAGTCCTCTCTTGAATACCTTCAGAACAGTGGCGCTCTTGCCCTCTAGGTATTCGATAAGGCTCCTGAGTTCCGGGTCCGTTCGCTGTCGCTCGGCGAAGTCGTCGGCACTTATGGTTCCCAGGAAGCCGTCATCATCCTGGTCGTGCAGCGGCGGTGGGTCGACGGGGGCACGAGACAGGTAGTCGGCGTCAGAGTGTTTTCTTCCGGACTTGTAAACGACGGTAATGTCGAATTGTTGAAGTCTCAGGCTCCACCGTGCGAGGCGACCAGACGGGTCTTTCAAGCTAGCTAGCCAACACAAGGCATGGTGGTCGCTCACAACTTTGAAGGGCCAGCCGTAAAGGTAGGGGCGAAATTTTGATATAGCCCAGATGATGGCAAGACACTCCTTTTCTGTTGTGGAGTAGCTGGCCTCTGCGTTTGATAGCGACCGGCTAGCATAACTTATAACCCTTCCTAGTCCGTCAGTCCTCTGCACAAGGACGGCGCCGAGTCCTGCGCTGCTCGCGTCGGTGTGCACTTCTGGTTCGGCGTGTTCGTCGAAATGCGCAAGTAACGGAGGCGTTTGCAGGCGTCGTTTTAGTTCTTGAAATGCTCCCTCCTGCGGCGTTTCCCACTCGAACTCGACGTCGGTCCTGGTCAGGTTAGTGAGAGGCTCGGCGATGCGGGCGAAGTTTTTAACGAACCGCCTGTAATAGGCACAAAAGCCCAGAAATCGACGCACGGCCTTCTTGCCGGTCGTTGGCGGGAAAGCAGCGATGGCGGTTGTCTTTTGCGGGTCGGGGCGTACTCCGGATTTGCTTATCACGTGGCCCAAGAACGAAAGTTCTTCGTACGCGAAACGGCACTTCTCTGGCTTGAGGGTGAGTCCGGAGGTCTTGATTGCTTGAAGTACAGCTTCAAGGCGCCGCAGGTGTTCGTCGAAGTTCGAGGAAACACAACGACGTCGTCCAAGTACACAAGAGAAGTCTGCCACTTCAAGCCGGCCAGTACAGTATCCATAACGCGTTGGAAGGTCGCGGGGGCCGACCAAAGACCAAAAGGCATGACCTTAAACTCGAACAGGCCGTCTGGTGTTATAAAGGCAGTCTTTTCTCGGTCTCTCTCGTCGACTTCGATTTGCCAGTAGCCCGTCTTCAGGTCCATCGACGAAAAGTACTTCGCGTTGTGGAGTCGATCCAGGGCGTCGTCTATCCGTGGGAGGGGGTACACGTCCTTCTTCGTGATCTTGTTCAGGCGACGATAGTCGACGCAGAAACGTAGCGTCCCGTCCTTCTTCACCAACACCACGGGAGACGCCCAGGGACTCTTGGACGGCTGGATTATGTCGTCGCGTAGCATTTCGTCGACTTGCTTCTTTACGGCTTCGCGTTCTCGCGTCGAAATTCGATACGGGCTCTGACGGACTGGTTGGGCACTTTCTTCAGTTATGATACGATGTTTGGCGACTGGGGTCTGTCGAATTCTTGACGACGATGAGAAGCAGTCCTTGAATTGCAGGAGCAGATTTTTGAGCTGGTCTTGCTTCTGCTTTGGAAGGCTGGGGTTGACGTCGAAATCTGTTCCGGGACCTCGATTCGTCGAAGAATGTTCGGCAGTATCAGAGAGGGCGAAAGCATTGCTGGTGTCCACGAATTTCTCGATGTAGGCGACCGTCACACCAATGTTGAGGTGCCTATATTCGTGGCTGAAGTTTGTCAGCAGTACCTTTGCTTTGCCGTCGCGAAACTCGGCGATGCCTCTTGCGACGCAAATCTGACGGTTCACAAGCAGGTGCTGATCGCCCTCGACGACGCCTTCAAGGTTAGCCGGTATTTCGGTGCTGACAGAAATGACGACGCTGGAAAGATGCGGAACGGTGACTTGCTCTTGTATTACATTCAAGGCATGATTCTCCGGTGACGTGTGGGGCGGCAACGCTTTTTCTGAAGTCAGTGTTATCGACTCAGACCTCAGGTCGATGACGGCGCCGTGTTGGCTTAGGAAGTCCATCCCCAGTATCACATCCCTGGAGCAGTGCTGCAGAATTAGAAAGCTGGCGGGATAAATCCGGTTATTGATGGGGACTCTTGCGGTGCAGACACCGGCCGGCGTTATTAGATGACCCCCAGCGGTCCTGATTTCAGGGCCTCAGTTTTTACTTTCTTTAACTTCGTCGCGAAAGACCCACTCACGACGGAATAGTCGGCTCCAGTGTCGACGAGAGCGGTGACGTTGTGGCCGTCGAATATTACGTCGAGGTCGCTGGTTCGTCGTCGTGCGTTGCGGTTGGGTCGCGGCGTCGGATCACGGCTGCGTCGAAATGTTGTGGTGCTTCCATGCTGTGTCGTCAGGTTTTCTTCGGTCCGCGAGGTTTCGTCGGCAGGGCTTCGTCTGCTTCGCGTCGTGTTGCGCAGGTCTCGTCGCGTTGTCATCGTCGGCAGCCGCGGAGGATCTTCGGCATTTCGTCGTACAACAACAGCACCTCCATCGGTTGCTGCCCTTAGTTTCTCGGGTACGGGCTAGGTGACCGGCCCCGGTTGGGGCCACTGTACTGCCAGCGGTGCGGTGACATGTAGTGGCCGGGCGACGGTGAGCGGGAAGGTCGTCGGGGCGTCCGCTGAGCTCCTGCGTGGTAGTCGGCGATGTCTTGCGGTCGTTCACCCCGCTGTGGATGAGGCGCATTGCCGGCGAAACCGCGTAGGCCCACCTCGCGGTACTGGCACCGGCGGTACGTGTGGCCGGCTTCTCCGCAGTGGTAGCAGAGTGGACGGTGGTCGGGGGCTCGCCAGATGTCGGTCTTCCTCGGCGTGTACCGCTGGCCGGCAGGCAGGCGAGATGGCGGCGGTGGGGGCGGCGGCGGCGTCTGGCGATGGTAGTGCTTCTGAGCGGCGTCCTGACGGGGGGCGTGGAGAAGGTACGTAGCGTCGGGTTGCAGCAGCGTAACTCAAGGCCTGCGGCTGGGGCTGTGGTTGTTCGGGAATTCCCAACGCTTGCTGGAGTTCGTCACGAACGATGTCGATGATTGAGTCCACTTGAGGCTGTGCCGAGGGTAAGAGCTTCCGCAGTTCCTCCCGCACGATAGTTCGGATCGTTTCGCGCAGGTCGTCGGAGCAGAGAGATTGAACGTCTGCGTACCCTGGCGTCGAGCGGTGATTGAATTGTAGGGTGCGCATCTCCAGTGTCTTTTCAATCGTCGTCGCTTCCGAGACGAATTCCTGGACAGTGCTCGGCGGATTCCGCATTAATCCCGCGAAGAGCTCCTGCTTTAGTCCTCGCATGAGAAAACGGACTTTCTTTTCCTCGGGCATGTCGGGGTCAGCGTGCCGGAAGAGTCGCGTCATTTCTTCCGCGAAGATGGTCACACTTTCGTTGGGGAGTTGCACCCTCGTCTCCAGCAACGTCGCGGCTCTTTCCTTGCGGGCGATGCTCCTGAACGTGTCCAGGAATGTGCCGCGGAAAAGATCCCAGGTTTGAAACGCAGACTCCCTATTCTCGAACCAGGCCCGTGCCGCGTCTTCCAGGTAGAAGTAGACGCGACGCAGCTTCTCGTCCGAGTCCCAGTGGTTGAGGGTGGCCACTCGGTCGTACGTCTCCAGCCAGGTCTCCGGGTCTTCGAACGATGATCCACGGAACGTCGGTGGCTCCCGTGGCTGCTGCATCACGATGGCTGGCTGTGGCGCACCGGCTGTCATCGTTCCCGCAGTCGAGGTCATGCCCTTGGTCTTCCGAGTCTTGTCAGGTAGTGGCCCGTACTCCGGTGGTTGACCTTGTTGCCTGCGGCTTGTTCGCTGCTCGGGGTTGTCGTGGATGTTTTCACGACTGGAGCTGGATTCACGGCTTGACGGGGGCGTCCGGTACATGAATCGTTTGTAGTAGATCGTTTGTATTAGAGCGTTTTGTTAGTAGATCGTGCTTGTAGTAGGTGTTGTAGTAGATCGTTTGGTTAAGATTACAGCAATACACGCTGGCACTGATAGCGGCGAATAAAGCGTCGGCCGTCGATCAACTAAACATTGTTGGAACGCGCCGGCTTTTATAAATCACGCGTCGAACATTCTAGCCTTATCACTAGTCGTCGCGCAAGCTCTGGAATAATCTTGAGTGTTATCGTCTTGCGTGCAATCTTAACTAAACGATCTACTACAACCGAGAAGCTTCTGGAACAATAAGGCGCGGTCTGCGCCGAGTACTGCTGATAGTCCAGTAAAGTTGAAAGTTGGGCGAGTTGGTGATAGTTCATGTTTACGTGGGAAGCAGCGCACTGAGACAAGGCACGAAAGAACGAAGAAAGACAGGACAACCGCTGCACTCGCAACTAGTTTATTTCGACTGGCCGGTGCATTAACACAAGGCTTTCTGAACACAAGAGATCATAGTTGAGCACGGTATCACCTAATACAATCAGGTGTAAGTAGGTTTAATTAAGCCTATTCCAGCTTGCTGTTTTCATGTTAAGCGAAATTAAGCTTAGATGAGCCCAGATGAGTCGAGGTAAGTATAGCCAAATCTAATTAATCATAATTGATCATGCTATCTCCTAACTTAGCCGAGCGAAATTAGCCTAAATAAGGCAAACCTAACCGTGGCCAATTAATTCAAGTCGACTTCCCCATGAGCCCAGAGAATCCAAACCCAGGAAGATACTAATTACTCCTTATCGACTCCAAACTAATTAAGCTCATTTACGTCAAATTGGTGTTAGTTAAAGCGAATACTAATTATGTCTGATTAATTAGCCTGTGATCCAACCAAACACACTTTAGATACTGGAGTTTCACATGTCATAATTACGCTAATTATGCATAACTAAGTTAATTAGGCAGGGTTAAGGTAAATATAGATAAATCTCATTAAGCGTGGTTGATCACTGTCATGAAGCTAATCGGATCATAATTAGGTCTAATTAAGCAATATCTCATTAAATCGAAATAAAGTAATTGATGTCGAACTCTTATGAGCTCAGAGAAGTCAAGCTCAGGAATATACTAATTACTCCTGATAGAGTTGAGTCTCATTAGCTTAATTAAATGTTATTAGCGTTAACGCTAATTATAATTATTACTGATTAATGTGCGTGACATCGAAGCCCACTTGAGGTACTCTATTTTGTGTGCTTGGATTCATCAGGTTTTGCGATACTAGCTATGCTTACTTCAGCAAATCAAACGGTGTAAACAACGACGCGAGCCCGGCGCTTGAACAGGCCACGTCGCAGACGCTACGTAAAAACAGCGGTACAGATTCTATGCAGCAAGGAAAGCGACACACAGTTGTCGTTTTGGCTACGAGCGGCGTAACCGCGTCAGACAGAGCGGCATGAGAGGCAACTGATACGACGGGACGCGGGTGCGCACCGCAGAAGGCGTCACGTCGCTAGATCACGCATCGATGCATTCGGCCACGCGATCCCGTGGTCTGCACACTTTTGCTCACGCCTGTACATCACTCCCCCCCCCCCCCCCCCCCCGGTGTAGCCACGCTATTCCTCGCCGCTCCCAATAGAGGTGCAGCTGTGCTCTCATTTTATTTGCATGCCATCCACTAGATGGCTCTGCGGCGCTCACCCCACTCTCCAGTGCGCTTGCTCCACTCTCGGCTCTACGCGCTTCCTCTCTCTTTCGACGGTCGTCACTCAGTGCGCTTCGATACTACTACTACCTACTACTGCTATGAACAACGAAGAAGACAAGGTGGCGGTGGAGCGGAGGGCTCGCAAAGCGGCTGCAGCGCGGGCTCTCAAGTTGCGCGAGAGAGAAGTAGGCACCGGCGACGCAGACAAGCGGATCCAGATTGCGGGCTCGTGCCGCTGCAGCGCCGGCAAGCCAACCCGGAGTTGAGGGCTCGCGAAGCTGCAGCGGCACGGCATGCCGGTAAGCTAATCCAGAGGCAGCGAGGGCTCGCGCAGCTGCAGCGGCACGTCAGTGCCGGCAAGCCGATCCAGAGGCGGCGAGGGCTCGCGTCACGACGTGTCACGTCTTTGCATGATCGAGTGGGCAATGTACGGGGAGATTCATGGTTACCCGAATGATCCCCGGCAGCTTCGCCCACTCATCATCATTCACTTTGTGGATATGCTGTGATATTTTTTTTTTGCATTCTTGTCAACAAATCCCATAAACTAATGGCGTACGTGCAGCTAGCAAAGGAATCCTCTGTTTGATCTGGTAGAGCACACAGAGTACCGTTGATCCTTTGCGACACGGCGTCTTCTTTGGAGAGACGAATTTTTGCTTATATGTGGACCTTTAACAACGAGTAGAGCACAAACAGCAACCTAAAGTGAAACGAAGCATTCGTGTTGCCAAAATCTCTTTTCCGTCACTTCCGGTCGCAACAAATTGTTGGACACAATTCCTTTGGTGAAGGCAGTACCGTGTTTAAGGAGAATTCGAAATGCCCATAGACTGCCGCGCCACCGAGCGGAATTCAGGAGCGTCCTCTCAAGGATGGTCAATAGACGACACAATCGTAGCTCTACCCAGTCGCTCCCTTGTTTGGCTGTGCTAGCCTCAGTGTTAACGCGTTAGCAAGAAACAAGCGCTCCGACTTTGCATGTTTCCTGCATCAGTGAACAAACCGGGCATTCCGTGACACAATAAATATCATTAGTTCTGGCGAAACGCGAAGTAAACACGTGGCAACTCGCGCTTCCAATGAGAGCATACAGTGTACACATATCAGCTGCGCGAGGTTTTCTGCAGCCACGTAGGTTATTTAAATTCTATCGTGTGACCTCTCCAGTTGAAACTCACCTCGTTTTACTTGCATATAGCATTTGTCAGGGCTTTAGTAGTGCATGAATCCCATAACATTGTACGCGGGAAGTCGCGCACGCTCGCGAGCAATCTCAAATTGGCCAGCGCTGCGCCACTTGCTTTTGTACGTTTGTTCATAGGTGGCAGCACACTGCAAGCGATTTGCTTTTTGACCGGCTTGATAGCAAATTGATCTCCGCGCCCAATTAACGTGGTGACGCCGTAGTAGGTGTTCTCGGCTGACGCGGAGTGGTCGAAGTCATTTGGCAGAAGAAATTCTTCAGATTACTTTCATTGGGGGTGTTGAAAGAAACCATCTTGACGACGTGCATTTTTCACTGGACGTAAAAGGCTGTGAAAGCACCGAGAGTGACAGCGACGATGACCAATCAGCTGCTAACTCAAGAGGAGCGCGTTGCACTTCATGTCCCGTCAAGCGTGAATGTTTTTTTCACGCACGTAAGTCACTTTGATTGTATTTAATATATAGCATCCTTGAGCGGGATAAAATAAACGCATAGTTTTTCTACTGCATCGCATGTAGCGCAATTATTGTGGTTGGAGCGCCACATGCCGCGAACACGCTCGAGCTCGAACAGCGAAGCGAAACGGTAAGAGCGATGAAACGCGCTCACGGCCACAATTCACGCCTCTCGATCGGCTAACTTCTCCTGTATTTCACCGGTACCTTCAGAACGACATTGTACGTCGTTCGACGAATTTTCACAACGTCGAAGAATTCGAAGTAGCGAAAAGCATACGTCTGTATTCTTTTCGATATTCAGGTTTCGGTCGTGACCGAACCTGCAACATCCGAGTGCAGTGAATTATTGCGCCCGGCTAGAGTCTGAGCCTGGCTGCGATACAAGCGCTACAGAATGGGATGTTAAATGCTTGTGTTCCGTTGACGATGCAACTCTCTGTTCCCGACTGCCCAAGTAATGTCGACGGCATAATATGTTTACAAACCATCACCACGTTAAACATTCGGTCCCGGCAGCAGCGACGATGCTACTCGCTAGCGGCCTACTACTGCGGCAAATACGTCAAGCAGGCTCGGTACATACTACCTCAGAGTGCCGTTCAGTTCAGACGCTAATTCTAGTTCATGCAGTTTTCTGTACCGCGCACAGGAGTTCGCAAAGAATTGTTAATGAATGGTAACGGAGCTGAAATGTTACATTTCACTCCGCGGCAAATAAGTAGGTGGCGAGCTTCCATGGTTTGGGAAAGTATTTTGGGTCATATATATTTCAGTGCAACTGATGTGTTTATCTGAGGAAAGTGGCACGGGCCGCACATTTGCACGTCCTGTCTATTCCTATGCTAACAAATGGGTTCACCCTCCTCTATGCGCCATCTTGAATCGTATATTGCGCCACCAATAGTTCGTGGGCATTGCGAATATGGACGTGAAATGTATAGGTATGGTGTACTGGAATGGGGTAGTGTGCCGTCTGGCGCCGAAAGCATGGCTCTTTTTGCGATGACGACCAGCGGTGACGGGGCACACCGTACTACTGTGTCGCCACCTGTCGCCGCCTCCTGAAGTAATTTATGGTTTGCTTAGATGCAAAGCCTCCGAGATGGGTAGTTGTAGTTGCCGCGCTTGTCGTGTGTATGCGGGTGAAACTCGTCGATTGTTGCCGTCTGTTTTTCATGATGCGTCAGCGAATTTTAGCCTGTGCATGAAAGACTCCGTATTTGCGGTAGCCTGATGGACAGCAGTTCTTGCAGACCTTCAGGTATTCCTGGTTTACTCACATAAACTACATCCATCACCCCGAGTACATTGCGGAGAATTTATAGTTACGTTCCTGCACTTCGGCGTCCCTTTGATGAGTAAAATGTCTAAGAAATAGAGCAGTATTCGTCATTGAGCGTTACTTTTTTTCTATCGAAAGCATTGCGACTACTCTCCTGGCTCATGCAGGTAAGTGGTGTTCGCGGAACCCACCTGATAATAACGTTATCCTTGAGGACTTCCTAGCTTGTTTCGTCGTATGACTTTCAAGTTAGTGTGATAGCTAGGCAGGGGTACATATGCGTAGAATGAAAAGCGATGTGCTTTTTTTATGTCACCTGCAATCAAAACAGTAAGCATGCAGACGATCTGGGTCGCTGTTCTACGATAGCAATTGTGCAAGCTCAGACTACACAGAAGCAGCTTTATTTATTTCATTAATGAATCCAAAGGTGCTGTATGTGTTTAAATCTTGCAAATAATTTTAGTTTCAATCGTGTGATGTGACTATTTTACTCAGGCGCAGCAGAAACTTTCGCAATGCAAATTTAAATTACGCGCGCGTGAACGAGCGAGCGACATGTAGAAATGGCTATGAAAACGATCAAAATATTACGGACCTTTGATGCCAATCATGCGTTTGGGGGTTTCTGGAGGCACGAGCCGTGGGCCTGTTCGAGGTGATGACGAACGCTAGAGCGAATATGAATGACGCCTTACCCATGCCACGTCATAAGAACCTGCTGCAGAAGCATAGAACCTGCAATGGAACTTTACGATTAAGCATCACTTGGACAACAAGGGAGATTCTGCGTGGGTTTGTGTTTATGATCGAAGCTATTAAAGTTCGAGGTAAAACGTCCGTCGTCCGCAAAAAAAAGCCTCCGCGCTGTTGCTAATGCAATTACAAAGCCACAGCAGCGCACTCAGGGTGCCCTGCAGGAAGCAATGCAAGATGTTACATAAATGCGTTAGTTCTTCCTCCGCTTCCTATAGGGCACCAAAGGTTTTCCCATTTCAGTTTTTGAAATGTTCATTTCAAGCATCCAAGTGATATAACCGCTGGAGCCCGCTATGAAGCCGTGGAAGAACTAATGAACTGAAGTTATGAAAACTACTCAGTACGTGTTTCGCCACGTCACCGAGTTGCGTCATAAATAATTACATGCCACTCAATCAGTGATGTTACCATTTTTCTGCAATATTTACGTCAGAAGCTCTTTCGTAGTACAAGAAAAAAATCCAGAGAAGCGCTTCGCGATAATCAAAACACCCCCATCACAGGCGCTGATGTAGAGATACCGCGATCCTTCTTTCAAAAACAAGAAAACCAGATGTAGCGACGACATTTCGCAGATGTTGACAGAGCTTGTCCTGGTTGCGTCGGCTTTATTCAGGCTCGGGAAATGACGGCAGTGGAGTGACGGTGTAACAACAGCGGCTGCTCTTTCGATCTAATTTTGGCTCAGGAGCCAGAGTAGATTATTTTGCCTCCCGTGCGCCAGCTGGAACTGTATATGCGCTTATTCGCTACGGTTCTAGGTGACAGTGACAAAGAGAGTTAATCAGTATCACTGCAGAAGCACGTCAACACCAACACACTTTTGCCGTTGGGGCAGTCTCTCTTGATTGCATTGGGCCTACGGAAATTGCGAGCATTTACTGATGCGTCACGTTACAGCGCAAGCTGTGGCTGGTAACTGCAGGACCTACGCGGCGATAATTGGGAGTGGCTGAAGCTTGCTTTGTCACACTGTAAAAAATGTATCTTAAATAACATAAAATTTACAGGTATTTTCTGTTTTACCTACATAAAATTTCTTGGATTCGGCAAAAATGGATACTCTGTTTTTGGAATGATGTAATTTGTCAGTTCAACCCAGTAAACAAATAGTTTCTGTAAATATCAGAGCCACTTTGTAATAAATACCAAACGTTGTTAAATTTTACCTGTTCTTTCACAAAGAGTTATGCTAGAGCTCTCAAGACCCAGGGTATCACATCAATTCGCCTAAAAGTTTTCTATCGTGCTTCATCCGCTGCAAAAGTGCGACGCTTGATAAAACAAAAGCCTTCTATAGAGCAAAGCGTAAACTCGACATTGACCATCTTGCAAATTAGTAAAATTCAGACTTCGAGAAAAACTAATGCCAAACTTGACAAATACCAGATGCATGTAGGAGGTCGTCTTATGTGCCTTCTGCAGAGAGATTCTACATGATAATGAACGCTGAGAAGGAAATGAAAGGTGTTGCGCCGATGCCGCACTACACTCAATTTCCAGGGAATGCCGCAAAGCATTGCGGATTCTGGACGCCATTGAGAACAAAGCGTGCACTACTTTATTATTTGAACTTGGTACTAGGAAGAGAAAATTTCTATAGAATAACAGAAAAAAATGTGTGCAAATACAAAAAGCCTGTTTTCTGGGAAGAAATTAGAAACGAGAAATCTCTCTAGAAAAGCAGAAAAAGTAATAACAGGGAATGTACGCAAAACTACAGAAAACTACTAATACAGAAAACAGACAAGAACAGAACTGTTATGTCACTAAATTTGCCATGCATTTTCTGTTTTTCTCACAGGATTTTTTTACAGTGCAGTTAATCCTCCACGAAGTCCGCCAGGGACCGACCATTCAACTTTACATTTATGTTACTCATTTAGTGCTCCTCTTACGAAGGCAATACATGTTATTTCTAGGACGAGGACTCATGTAAAGCACCACGCCAAGTTACTTTTAAGTTTATAGAAAAATGCGGCAGGTATTGTTTATTAGACAACATTTATTTAGGGTACTTACTGACATGAAGCTTTATAACCGCAAAATTGAGTTGCGTGACTCATGGAATAGGCCCACGAAAGCCCCTTTGCGTACTTAAAGGGGCCCTGCAACACTTTTTTGAGCACTGTCAGAAAACGCTGCTGATCGGTAGTCGAGGCTCTCGAGAACACGTGAGCCAAGTATAATAGCGCACCATGCGGCCATGTATTCACAATAAATTCTCAAAGTCAGCTTAAAATTGCTTTCTCTTCTCTCAACAAATCACGCTACAAGCTCAAAAATGACTCGTCGCAGCATTTGTATCAACCATTGACTGATTAGGGCATGGCGCACTCGCTCGTTATTGCGGCCGCCGCGGGAGGCCGCGACTTGTCCACGCGTGCGCGCCCGCGATCACAATGAAAAGCTGCGTATTCGAAAACAAAAAAAAGATATAAAGCGCTCAAGGTCACGAGGCGAGCGCGACGCATCTTCTTTCCCCCTTGCCATCCTTCCCTGCTTAGCTTCCAGCACTTTCGTCGGGACGAGAGAACAGATATTACAATTGTAGCGCGCGACAAATCTTTGTAACTCCGCTCGTACGACATGGATACTAAAATTTTTGCGGTGGTGAATTTGTGAGGCAATAGGCTCCTTTACTGAATCCATTTCATGGCTACTTGAAAAAGTGTTGCAGGGCCCCTTTAAGGCAACGTTCCACATAGTTGGAGGTAGTGGTGATCTGACTATAAAGTTGTCTGTGCACGTTGATTATTAATCAACTCACTTTTACATGACTTAATAAATGTTCCACACACCACAAATTTGCGTTGCAACTGGTAGAAATATACCATTGACTTTCGTCCAGAATGGTTCAGCCTGCAATACGAAGTGTGCTTCCGGGTGTCACTATTTCATCAATATTACATCACTATTTCGTAAATATTTCAGAAAGACGGTTAAGCTTCTTATGCGAAATACCAGTCACTTGGTTATTTACAATGTAAACATTATGATCATATTTGTGTCCTACGTAGAATGCGTGGGAAAAAAACCTAATTTATTCTCCATTACAGCTCAACATGATGTTGCAGCGTGGTGTTGTATCATTAATACAGTTTTAACATTGCATACGACAACAGTGACAATGATTTACCGTCCGTGGTTACAACACTTTCTTCTTGTCTTGAAATGTTCTGCAAACAAACTGGTGGAAGAGATCGTAGGGCGTGAAGTCACGCTCAGTTTGACATCGAAATTTCAACATAGTTTTCCATGCAGCTTGCTGTCAAACTCGTTTTTCTTACTTCACTTACATCATGATTCCATTTACTTCGTATGTGTTCGTTTGATTCTTATTATTAGGTTGGGTATTTCCAAAGGCTTATGCTTTCATACACTCACCAAGGATACTATAAATTTGTTCTTAGCAGGCAAGCTGTTTATCGAATAGTTCCTTGTCCGACGAACCTAAAAACTATCATTTAAACGGGTATGTGCCACAAAAATTTAGTGAATCTCACTAGTCTCCACTGGTCCACTATAATGAACAAAGCAACTGTTAACCGAACAACAAATGGGTGCGTAGCAAGAACGGTGAGCAGAAGACCCTAGTACGCACAACGAGAGAACACTAGGAGAAGGGGAAAGACAACGGTGGCTGCGAAAAAGACCCTGAAGTGACTGAAGGCCCACGCCAACTACGAAGTGCCCGTAGATTTATGAAAAGTTCGAATGCTTGGTTTCGGCGCGAGTTTCTGTCTCTTTAGTTTGGGCATCCGTGTC
>JALIZH010028949.1:0-18665 GCA_030522465.1 Rhipicephalus appendiculatus | reverse complement strand
GATATCATGTCCCGAGTGCCTACTTCAACCACTCAGTGCATACTTGCTATGCATTTCCCACTACGTGGTGTTAAGGGAATACGTGCAGTAAGGCGTGTGCCGTTTGCAATGGGTGGCTAGCTTTAAAACAACGAAATCGTTATAGTCACATATTCTTACGCCCGATGGAAATGTACGCTTGTACCACGCAATATTCCTGGGATATTACATGTTATATGGCGACGTCTATATAAAGGACTCTTGCGTTTGCGAAGCGTGAAAGTTATTTTCACTGCCTCTCCAAGCAGAGGAAGTTATTTTCACTGTATTTCCAAGCAGATGCGTGGCTGTGTGGTAGAACACCTGCTTGCCTCGCAGACGGCCCGGGTTCGATCCTCACTCGGACCCGGATATTTTTTATTATTTAGTTTCTTTGCATATTTCTCCATTTTTCGGTCGCGTAAAAGATGATGGTTTATCGCTCACAACCAACGACGCCAACGCCGACACCGACGCCGACGCCGGAATTTCTGCGAAACGAGCTCTTTAACGCTATCGCGTTAATACAGGCGTCACGTCAATTTAACGTCAGTTGTATGCTTGAGCGCCATCCACTGAAGTTGGTCTACGTGCCACTAGCCTGGACTACCATCCTCTTGAGCACAAGCGCTACATGTCAGCTTACCGCTTGTGGTGTTGGTAATACCCATGCTGCTGTTGGCATCGTTACGCAACTTTAAACAACTGGTGATAAAAATCATATGCGACTATTCAACATATCCCTGTGCGTAATACATTTGTACATATCTCTAGTGTCATTTAGTAACGTATCGTTCAATAAAAATTACACCACAGTCACCTTCCCTCCGCATGCTTCGCATAACATCGGTTCCGATGCGACGTGGGATCTGACCAGTTTTTTTGACATGTTAGACATGTTGTCTTGTGTACATGTTGTCTTTCTTAAATAGTCGTGATTGTCCCTGTGATTAATCACAAGTGTTCTGCTTGCAGAATTGTTCTGTCAAATCATGTCCAAGGGGCTGCAGATGTCCAAGCTGGCTCGTTAGAAAGACGAGAACATCACAGTGCTACTATCGATAAGAGCTCTATGTTTCTCAACTCCAGCATAGTTTTTCTGAAATAAAGGCGTACTTGTTGCCTTCATTCTTGTGCAGTTATCGATTCCTCGATTTCTAGACTAATATATTAACTACGAAATTTCATAGTTTATGTCACTGCAAAGAGCCGGCTAACAGCTTTTCATGTCAAAGCCACGGTATTTGCATTTTTTCAATAGTGAAGAATGTGTGAATATACTGCATCTAGTTATAGTAATGGTAAAAATGGTACGCAAGTATATGGTATGCATCGTATTTTATTGAAATTAGCCAATGTGGTAATACCCCGTGCTAAGTCAGGCGCTCTGCCGTGATCGAGCCTTTTATGCAAAATCGTGTGCCAGATGACGGCATCTTAATTCATATTTTTCGAAAAAATGTAAGACAAGTTTCATGAAACAAAATAAACTGCAAAATATGGAGGATGCTTGAGCTTCGCCGTCAAGAGCAGATCACGATAGTGTAATCAGGCCTCGTGCACATCGCCTCCTCAACTGCTAGCCAGCTTCGGTTCTCGGTGCATACCTCAATTGTCCCGTAAGGAAATGAACGACTGTGCGGGTAAGATTGGCCGTTTCAAAGTATCATTGAATGCCTACTGCAAACACAGTTGTTAAGTACCGACTACATCATTATTATTCCTTTTGCGAATAAGCGAAGGGCTCACTACGCGTGCGTAGGGCAACACGCGAGGCAACGCAGCTGTTCACTTTGTTGGTGGTTCTGCTGCTGATGACAATTAAATATGTCTGATCGCTTTCTAATGGTTGGGCCTTTAAAACACCCACTCGTTGCTCAGTTCAAATGTTTTGACGCCTGGCACGATTCCACGCTTCTGCCACGCAATATATCATGCGTTAAGGAGACTCGTTCCACTACATGAAATTCATATAGTGTTGTTTTTATTGCGATAGCAATTACATGGACACTCTCGGCTGATTTTCGCCGTCGCCGTCTGTCGCCGCCGCCGTCATATCCCGTATATATATATGTATGTGTATATATAAAAAGGCATAAAGAAAAATAAATCAGTAGAAAAAAAATTGAAGGACACTTTGTACATTGTAAAGTGTGTTCGGCGAAAGCGTGTGGCCGTTCCACTGACTATGCCATGTCTTTTTTTCTTTTACACTCTGAGTGGGATAACACACAAAGCGAATGTGTGCGTGCTTTCTTTTTTAATTTTTTTACCGCGAGTTGCAGCGAGACGCGAGACTAATCTTCCTCCGTTCGCATGCGTTAGTATTTTCTCGCGCTTTGTGCATCGTGCAAACGCCATAGCGTTCCAGCGCTTAAACTGACGGGCCCTTTGTAAAATCGAAGGTGTATTCCGTGAACGCCTGTGTCCATTGAGACGGCGTCGGTCAGAATGATTGCAAACGCTGGGCACAGCGAAGCTACGCAAGCAAAGAGCGAGCGCTGTAGAGTCCGACGCGACCGGCCTCCGTTTGCGCATCCCGGCGGCCACCTGGATCCGTGCCAGAGCTCGGATGGACGGGACGGACGGACAGACAGACGGACACCGGACGGACACCGGACGGACGTGAGCATGAGAGATTAAAGGCTTTCGCCTTAAAATTACAAAGCACCTGACCACGGATTCGAACCAGCGACCCGTCGCTCCGGAGCCCGCTGCACTAGACAACACAGCCACGCGCCATGCTTGTGCCGGCTTTATAACGGCGAGCTATTATATGTACCATTTGCCGTTCGCGCTAGGTACATCTCGGAGGAGCTTGACCGTGTTTTCTTTGTCAAGCAACGCCCATACTTTTTCTTTCAATTTGAAAAGCTGCCCTTGATAGGCGCACGAAAAAATGGCCCGCATCTGTACCCACTCATGCTATAGAAGAAAAAAGAAAGAACATCGTCACGAAGCGTGATGTTTATGCCCTTCCGCGGATCGATGATACCTTGGATAAGTTACGCAACGCTCACTTTTTACGCAACGCTCATCATTCGACTTAAAAAGCGGATACTGGCAAATCGAAGTAGACGAACGAGATCGCGAGAAGACGGCGTTTGTGACACCCGACGGACTATACGAGTTCAGAGTACTTCCTTTCGCTTTGTACTCTGCTCCCGCTACCTTCCAGGGAATGATGGACACTGTCCTGTCCGGGCTCAAATGGCAATCGTGTCTCGCTACCTCGATGATGCAGTGGTTTTTTCCTCTAGCTTCGAGCAGCACGTGCGCCGACTGAGAACAGTACTCGATGCCATTCACGCGGCAGCACTGACTATCAAACCGGTAAAATGTCACTTTGGATTTCGCCAGCTTCGGTTCCTCGGGCACATTGTTAGTGCGAAAGGCGTCCGCCCAGATCCGGAAAAAGATTACAGCAGTTGGAAACTTTTTTGAAGCCGCAAGACAAAAAGGCCGTGAGGTGATTCCGGGGGCTCTCTGCCTAGTACAGACGCTTCGTCAAAAACTTTGCTAAGATCGCTGAGTCTTTGAGACGGCTAACAAAAGAAAGTGCACCTTTCGCCTGGCGGGAAGAACAGGAAGAAGCTTTCACAGAGTTGGAACGCCGTTTGCAGTCTCTTCCAACTACTTGCCCATTTTTGATGAAGACGCCGACACATACGTCCATATCGACGCGAGTAACGTTGGTCTCAGCGCCATCCTTATTCAGTGGCAGAATCGAGAAGAAAAAAATTACACCATCTCCCGCTAAAGGGAACCATGTGTAGATGTGAAGCAGCGGGCACTAACGCTTACACTGGCGGCGGCGTTGATCCTGCAGCTCATCGCAGCGTTGCGCAGGAGAGAAAACTGGGGAGGCGTAAAGCAGGCAGTGATGGAGCAGTGTTTCCTACTGGAACATGCGAATCGCTGCTAATGGGCAATGAGAGACAGAAGACTCCGACTGGACACAGAGACCCGCAGTCCGCTTTTAGTTAACGCGCACGCTGCGAATTTTTATTGTTCAACAACGCACAGGAGAAATCTCCCACCGGCACCACCTTGGAGGTCAAGATCCATTGCCACATATACGGGATGGCCAGTGAACGGCTGTGCAGCGCGAGCAGTCGGTTTTTCAACCAAGAAACTCGCTAGCAGACGCTGCCTGCGTCGGCGTCGCGAGGCGAGAGATGGGGGAAGCGTAGGAGAGGAGAGAGAGGGGGGGGGACGCGCATGCGCAGTGGCAGTGTGGACGCTGTGGGCAGGGATGCGTAGAGGGGGGGAACGTAGGAGCGGAGAGAGAGGGGGGACGCGCATGCGCAGTGGGAGTGTGGACGCCGCGGGCAGGGATGCCTAGAGGAGAGGGGGGGACGCGCATGCGCAGTGGGGGTGTGGTCGCCGCGGGAAGGGATGCCTAGAGGAGAGAGAGGGGGAAATGAGGTTTTTATATTAATTTTTTTGAAAGGGTTTGCGCATGCGCAGTAGGGGTGGTCACGCCGCACACCACCGGATTAAACCCCGCTCTAAGATGCTTCACATCTAAAAGTTATCGCTTACCTGAGCCTCACTCTATCGAATGCTGAGTCCAATTACTCAGTGACAGAGAAAGAACGTCTGGCAGTTATATGGGCCATCAGCTAGTTCCGACCACACCTATATGGGATGCAGTTTCGAGCGATCAGAGATCATCATTCGTTGTGCTGGCTGTCAAATATCAAGGACCCTTCAGGAAGACTTGCTAGATGGAGCCTGCGTCTCCAGGAACATGGCATCACTGTCGTCTACAAGTGGGGTCACAAGCACAATGACGCGAATTGCCTGTCATGCGCACCAGTGGAGTCTTGATCATCTGATCAAGAACAAAATTTCCCATTTCTTGGAGCTCTGAATGTGTCCGAAATGGCTCGTCATCAGCGAATAGACACGGAGCTACTCCCGCTTATACAATAATTGGAGGGCCAGAAAATTAAGGTACCACGAGTTTTCGTCCGTGGATTTTCCTCCTATGTTCTCCGGGATAATGTCCTCTACAAGCAAAACTTGGAGTACAGCGGTGAGACGCTCCTGCTTCTTAATCATCATCCCTGAGAGCAGAAATCTTAGAGGCGTGCCATGATGACCCATCGTCTGGCCATTCGGGTATTAGTCGGGCTTTGGCAAGAATCCGCCAGAAGTATTATTGTTCGAAATTGATGCATTCAGTGTACCACTATGTCAAGTCATGCCGGGATTTCCAAAGACGCAAAATACCACCATCGAAACCAGTGGATCTGTTGAAACCGGCAGAGCCACCAAAGGGGCCATTTGAGCAGGTGGGAATCGATTTACTTGGTCCATTTCCTGTCTCATCATCCGAAAAGCTCTGGATCGTTGTAGCAACGCACTACATGACCCAGTATGCTGAGACGTCGCCTCTCGTACAAGGAACGGCGAATGAGGTAGCTCAGTTTTTCGTTACTCAGATCGTACTACGACATGGCGCACCGAAGGTTGTAATTACTGACAAAAGAACAGCGTTTAGTGCCCGTTTGATGCAGTCTGTAATAAAACTCCCGCATACCGACCACAGAAGAACTACAGCGTACCATTCGCAAACAAACGGTTTAACCGAAAGGCTCAACAGAACACTCGCTGACGTGATCGCAATGTATGCGGTGGTCGAGCATCGGACTTGGGACAATATATTACCCTATGCTACATTTGCATACAATACTGCAGTACAACAGACGACCCACTTTACACCATTTCAACTTGTTTATGGTCGCACAGTAGCAACGACTTTAGACGCAATGTTGCCTGTCAACAATACGAATGAGGGCGACCCTGACATCAGTGAATACATAGAAAGGGAAGAAGACGCACGACAGTAGGCAAGGAACCGCATCATTCAACTGCAGGACGCCGACGCGCACCGTTATAATCTAAAACGAAGAGACGTACAGTACTACCGCGGAGACCAAGTGTGGGTGTGGACGCCTGTGCGTGCACGTGGCCTTCGTCGGTTAGGTACCTTACACTACCAGGCGAAACCTGAAGGTCAAGTGTGCACAACACGACGCAGGAATTTTCCGGAAGTCGTACATGCAGTACAAATGAAACCATACTACGAAAGGAACAGAACAACCGAACTGACTCACGTCCGGAAACACCAAGAGCAGCCCCATCGTTTCAAAGCTGTCGGCCATCTGTACATACCGCGACGGTGCGTGCTAGGAGGGGGGAATAATGCCATAAGGTATTCGACGTTCGCAGAAGACCCGTGCAACATTCGTTTTAGATGCGAAGAACTTTATGCTCAAGGCTGTGTCCGTCCCTCCCTCGTCCCGCGTCCGGTCACATATATGAAGTAGGGAAGCAGCCACTATGCGAACCAGAACACTTTATTACAATAAGGCCGTCAATCACCGCCACAGTCACCAGTCATGGCCGAGAGCACAAAGCGGCTGCTTAGCAATGGCTAGGCAGGTGGTGGGTGCAAGCGAAGAGTAACGCGCACTACCGGTGGTGTCTGTCGCCCACGTTGACTCCATTCCTTGATCTTGCTTGTATGTGCTTGCGGGGGCTTTGTCCGTCCCTCCTTCCCGCGTCCCGCGTCCTACAGCCCCTCTCTCTCTTTTCCTACGCTCCCGCCCTTTCTCTCCTCTAGGAATCGTCTACTCTACGGAGCGGCGCCCGCATCCCGTTGACTCCATTCCTTGGTCTTGCTTGCAGGGGCTTTGTCCGTCCCTCCTTCGCGTGTCCCTCAGCCCCTCTCTTTCATCTCCTACGCTCCCCCACCTTTCTCTCCTCTAGGAATTCTCTACCCTACGCAGCGGCGCCCGCGTCACGTTGACTTCATTCCTTGATCTTGCTTGCATGTGCTTGCGGGGGCTTTGTCCGTCCCTCCTTCTCGCGTCCCACACCCCCCACAGCGCATGCGCGTCCCCCTCTCCCTCTCTCTCTCCTCTCCTACGGTCCCCCCCCCGTCCTGTCCTCTAGGAATCCTCTACTCTTTGGAACTGCGCGCACTACAGGTGGTGCTACAGCTGCATACTCCACTGGGGGCGCGATGGTAGTTCCGCGGTATGAAAATGACGGAGCGCGCGCGCCTCATTCTCTCTCCTGTGCAGCGCCACGATGAGCGCCCGGGCCGCTCCCGCGAATCGGGAGCGGCGATGTTTCTCCCGCTCAAGCGAGCCATCTCCCCACTGCTTCGCATCCACACAGGGTACCCTTTAGTGGGAGATTGGGAAGTTTTCTAAAGGTCACCGCACAAGTGACAAACAAAGCGCGCCACCATGCTACGCCACGGATCGGCACGAGACTCCACGTGTATTTATTTTATTTATTTATTTATTTATTTATTTGCAATACTGCTGCTCTCTTTTGAGAGCATGGCAGTTGGGCAGTACAATGATTTTTTACAAAAATTCAAACAAAAAAGAAACATAGTTCAAAGCAAACACTTACAAGCATAACAAGAGGACATGAATACCGCGAATACAACAGAAGAATGCAGAACTTCAATAGTACTCTTATAATATATATATATATATATATATATATATATATATATATATATATATATATATATATATATATATATATATATATACACACACAACACCCGCTCTTGGGCCAGCTGTTCTATATTCTCCTTCTTGCGTCTCTGTTTCGCCCTTGATCCCCGCGCACCCAACCCGAGTGTCGTTCTTTGTCGTCACACTCGGCCATAACTGCGAGGCGTGCTCGTCCATGTTCAGACGTCTTCTGGAAACTTGTCGAGGATGCTTCTGGCGGGTAGCCCTGACTGCATCGCCATGGTCCAGGATCCCGGAAGGCTTGACTTTGCCTAGTGACATTCTTGAAGACATGGCAGAAAATGGTGGATCCGGTAACGCAACATGCAGCACCCAGCTGGGCTGTCTGCGCATTTTGCACCGGGTCGAGTGACGTTTTCGTGTGTGATTAGACATCTGCGGTGGGTCAGGTTGCCGCGCTGACCTGCGAAGTGTCTTCTGCTTTTGCAGAGTTGTCGCTCTGGGGCTCCCTGACGTTCTCAATTCAGCAATTCTTGGAGCTGCGCTACGTACAGGCGGGAAATCCTTGTCGGAAGCCGTTCCAAAAGGATGAGGCTTATGCTGCGCGGTTTCAGACTTCTCACAGACCTTGGTGTCTTGCGAAAAGTCGTATCTTAGCAAGTGATTAAAACTCTTATGTTCGTCCAATGAATGCGTCGCACGTAGATCCACTCCCGTCTGGTCAGAGAGGGTGTTGGTGGAATGCGTGGACAGGCCTGTCTCCTTAGGTGGTAGCACGTCCAGTGCGACGTGGGCCAGCGCCTCCAAATGCTCAAGTGGTGGCGAGCATGGGTGAAGCTTTTCCAATCTATATGGATGCGAAACGCTCTCGGCCATTGGCATGGATGTTCTGGCGTTGGATACTGAGGCAGATGCAGATGCACAGCAGGGCTTTAGTGCGGTGTTTGTACCAGGCCCAGCTGCGCGGCTGTCTGCCGGTGAGCGCGCAGTTGCAGCCTCGAGCTGGATCCCCCCTTGAGCTCCGTCCTCGTTGGAGGTCGAGTTGGACTCACTGGAGGTACAGAAAATCCGGCCGAAAGCGGCAAGTAGGACTGCACTCCATTCCACCCAGGACTGCTGCCTCACGCCTTCGTACCTGTGCTACGCCGCTGCATCTGCCCGATGGTGGCCTACGGCCGCGGACCATTTTTGCGGCTCCGTCCAGGTCTCGCGGGCTGCTAGAGCGTTGACGGTCGCCACTCAACTGTCGGCGCCATTCTGGAACCCGTGGGATTCCGGTAGTTCGCAGACTGCTGGCGATGGTTGGGCGGCAGCTGAAAATCCGGAATGTGCCGACGCCAAACAGTTCAGTTGGTGTGAGAGCTGCGCGAGGACACACCTGACCTCTCCGCGGCTCTCGGCTAAACTGGATTCCATGTCTTTCCAGGCGGCCGCAGCCAGCAGGGCATTCATTGCGCAGCATGTTGATACAGCAGCAGGACATATCTCGGAACTACGCACTATCAAGGCGTTAAGCTCAAAGCGGAGTCGCGCGAGGGGTACGCCACAGCTGCGCGGTGGTATCCGATGATCCGCATGCGGAGCCCGTGGCTATGTTGGTGAAGTACGAGGTGGTAGTTGTGCTCATGGTAGCGGGTTCCTTGTCCGAGTGAGCTTTTACAGCATCCCAAGGCTGCTCAGGTGTCCTGGGAGCATTGAACGAGATGGTGGGAGCATTGAAACGAGACGGAAAACATGAAGAGCGTTCCCGGGCAACAGGAGCCAGCGCGCTGTCTTTGGGGCGCCGGGGTTCACGAAGGAAGCCTGAACGGCGTCCCTTGGATGATCACCCGTTAGAAAAATGTTGGGCACGGTATCCGTGTAACGCGAAGCGTACGCGACGTTCCCGACCGGCAGGAGCCCGCGCGCCTTCTCAGACGAAGGTGGTAGCCAGGTTCCTGCAAGGTCGTACCCTGAAACCACCGACGAGGTATTGACGCCGTCCGCAGATGATTGAATGGGTAGCTGCTGCAGCGGTCGGGTCGTACAGTCCATCATCGAGGAAGCATAGACGGCGTTCCTAGGATGGAGAGACGCGCGCTGCCGACAACCCAAGAGGACACGCAGCTTCCGCTTCAAGGTTCGGGTGTCGTTGTAAGCTGCGCCATTGTAATGAGCGAGACACAGAGACAGCACCCGTTCCTGGGCAAGCTGATCTATATTCTACTTCTTCCTTTCTCTGTTATCCCCTAGATCCCCGCACGCCCAAACCCCTGTGTCGTTCTTTGTCGTCACAACACACATATATATATATATATATATATATATATATAAAATGTGTTGTAAAGGTGACAGCCCCTGCTGAGCCACAGGCGCGCGCTTAGAGCGAAGACGAGAAAGACGAGGATTATAAGAACAGCCGGCCCATGTACGGGCGTTGTTTCTTGTTTCGCTTACAAGGGCGCAGTCGTCCGAAACGAAGCCTTCAGGCAGAAACCTCGTCTGCCTTCGGCCTTGCGGAGGCCACCTTCGAGGTTGTCATGGATGGCACGTAATATGCTCCATCGTATGATATATATATATATATATATATATATATATATATATATATATATGGAGAGAGCGACTAATAAAAAGTACATGTAAAGGAAAAAAAATGTGCACATAGGAGAGTTCCACTCGGAGTAGTTCACATAGGCCTCTATATTGCAGAAAACCTAGTGGCGTTTGAACGGCCTTCTTCGGCGACGTTAGGGCTGGATGGTGGCGTAGTCTTTCTTTTGAATCACCTATTCCCCGATCCCTGCGCAGGGTAGCATACCGTATGCTATCATCTGGTGAACCTCCCTGCCTTCCTCGTATATCTATCTCTGTCATTTGGTGTATTTAAAGTTTGTGAGCTTGGTCTCCAAAGGCCCTACGCTCTCTGTTTCCACTTAACGTTGATGGCAGTAATACTACGCTTCAATAAAATCTGCGAATAAACACCCTTTGATTTTTCTTAGCTCCGTTTTCTGTCTTCGTTTGGGTCAAGCGAATAAATTTACTCTTCTATTTCTGAAAACTTTGATAATGCGCTTGCTGTACCCTTCCAATTTCCAATAAATGTGGGCTACACTTCGTTTTGCCAATAGTGATGAGTTAGGATTTGTATTCAGTCTAACTGACAAAATTATTCCTTTTCCTGGGTCGACAGTGCTTATATTACTTAGTTTTGCTTTGCGATCGACTTAACGCTGCTTCAAGTGAATCTCTCTTGATATATTATAGTGAGCGCGAATTTTTGCTTGCCTTCTTGTAACCTGTTTCATTGTGACCATGTGACCACTTTTACTTGCACATCTCTGTTTCATGAATATATATTGAAGGTTGGCTATAAATAAATATTAGTTTAAAGTTTGCGCCTGTGCATGTTCATCCTTCCCGTGTCCCTGTCGTGTTTATATGCGCACACCAGTTTTACCCTTCGAATCTCTCTGTCTGTGCATGGCTTGTCTTTTAAATTGAAACCGCTTCTTTGCGAACCAAAGGCAATTGCACTGTTTCTGCACATCTGTTCAGCCACGTAGCTCTGAGTGCTCTTGTGGCTTTCCTTATAGCTTTGTATATAGCGAAAGTGACACAGAAGGACATGATTGCATGGCGAGAATGATGCACAAGTCATAACATGAATAACCTGGCTCACCTGTCGCCTAAGTAACGAAACCTTTTACATCAGTGCTGTGTGGCACATACTGCACAACACGGTCTGTGGTATATGGTTATGTACGACAGGTTATTCCTATATAATCCCAGGTACAGCGAGAATAGACTGAAAATCTTAGGTCTAAAGAGATCGGAAGGCCGCGTCGCCGATAATTCGTTTCCGACATTGACACCTTCGTCGAGTGGAAAATCTCGAAGGAAGGAAAGAACAAAAAAAAAAATTGGTGAAGCTCGCACTAGGTCGCGCATGACTTGAAAGAGCAAAACTGGACTATTCTGAAGACTAATCTGGTTGTTTTTAGGTGATTGCTAGGCTTTATATAGGTGGTGCTAGGTTGTTTCTACGTTAATTCGCAGCGCAGAGAAGTTCGAGGTAAACCGCAGACAGTCCTAGACACGAAACGGATGTCCAAACTCCATACACAGAACCTCGCGCTGAAATCAAGCATCCGCACCTCTCGTACAGGTACGGCCGCGTTAGCGTTGGCGTAGGCTTTCCATTGTATAAACTTTTTTGCGCTACAAGTGAACAAAATCGACGAAGAAAATGGTACGGGACAACACAAGCGCTTGTGTTGTCCCGTACCATTTTCTTCGTCGATTTTGTTCACTTGTAGCGCAAAAAAGTTTATACTATGTACAACCAACTGGCCCCTACCCTGGCTCTTCTAGCTTTCCATTGCTTCGGTGTCTTCTCTCAGCCGTCGTTGCCTTTCCCGTTCCCTAATAGCATCTCGTATGTACTTGTGCTCTTCGGCTGTGGCACATATTCGCGCCGTCGCTTCGTAGCCAATTGGAATGTTCCTTCTTCATATGTAGTGGAACAGTGGTGAGTAGTGGTACTTATACCCGTGTCACGTTGCAACCGACAGTCCATTTACTCAACGGTCAAGCACGAGCTACTACAAGGGTCGTTTCGAAGGCCATTGAGTCGACAGTCTATCCAGTCAACGGAGCACCCCCACAACTTCATCGACACTTCGATCGCCATTGAGCGATGAAAGCGGAAAAACAGGGCGAACGTGCCATCTCGTTGACAGTGTGCTTGTAGTTAGGGTTAGAGAAAAAAGGTGGACCTGTATTTAAGCGTCATGAATTATTATGGGTGAAACAGCTAAGCGCCGAGGCTTGTCCCTTCGGTGTCCGTCACGGTACGGTACAGCACCGTGTAAAAAGGTTAACAACAAGTTAACAAGAACAAAATATCAGGTTGTCAACCAGAACAAAATAAAAGGCAACAACACCGTAAAAACACCGACATTTAAGCAGCCATCAATCAAACGATACGACAGAATTAAAAGTTTAACAAGAACAAAATAAAAGACCACGACAGCGTAGTAACACCGACATTTGAGCACTCATCAATCAAAGCATATGACAAAAAAAGGTTTAACACTAGACTAATATGAATCGTAATTGTGACAAAGCAACCTAAAACACCTCAAAGCACAAACCCGTTATACTAATCGGCGACTTCAACGTACACATCATGGACCTTAAAAACTAGCTTTGTCGTCGACTCTCGCTGTCCGCCGTCAAGGTATATAGAAAACCGTTGCTATATTGAAAACATATATGTATATGTGAATAAAAAAGGTTTACAATAGCCGAGCGTCAATCATCATTGTGAGGAAACAATATGAAGCACCTACAAGCACGAACCCTTTATACTAATCGGTGAGTTCAACGTAGATATTATGGCCTAAGGACCTAGCTTTGTCGTCGACTCTTTATATCACTTTATGTCACTCAATATACATTACATGGGGGCTACGCTCGGGTTTCATACGGTTACTTACCCAAACGATACCCAGAGCTTCGCTCACTCGTCATGATTCACGTCGCAGAGATGCGCGAATTTTTTATTGAAGTATTTTCGCCACTTGAATTGTACCAGATACTCTATACAACAGCGACGTGTATGCTATCTTGCGATGTTTTGCCCGCTTTAGTTTCCCTGCTCAACAACTTAAAAACACATTATGTATATGTAACTATGTATACACAATTTATTGAAATATTTAAACAATACAATCAAACAAGCGTATTACAGCTTTTAAGGGGATTTATATTATTTATTTTCGGTAACATAAATACGAAACTCAATATCCGTAGCCCCCCACAATTGCTAGCGAGGAACTCATGAACCACTAAACGGCCATTCAAAACTGCCGTGTAGCAGCGCAACAACGCTATCGAGTCGATAGAGTTGTGGAGTTTCTATGGCCGTCGACTGAATGGCCTTTCAAAAGTGCCTGTGTGACACAGGTATTACCCAATTACTGTGGTACATCTCCATTTATGATGATTATAGATTTCTGGTAGGTCACACTGGCACATAGCGTTGACATACCCGCTTGCTTAAAAAGCTTCGCTGTTAAAATCGTCCCTCCAACAGGAATCGAAGCCAGGCATACTGTATAATACTGAAGTAATTTGCCAGGGCGATAGGCCCTTGCTTGAAACTGCTTAGGTCACGTCCGTGCAGCACGAATCGTGCTTGCCTTGTTGTCCATCCACATTCATAACAGTGTATACAACATTGACTCCGATGGTGCATTTGAGTATTGCTCGAATTTGTCTACGACCAAAACTTATGATATGGACATCATCCAACCGCCGCATGCACTAATAATAATTTCTGGGGTTTAACGTCCCAAAACCAAGATATGATTATGAGAGACGCCGTAGTGGAGGGCTCCGGAAATTTAGATCATCTGGTGTTCTTTACCGTGCACTGACATCGCACAGTACACGGGCCTGTACCATTTCGCCTCCATCGAAATGCGACCGCCGCGGCCGGGATCGAACCCGCGACCTTTGGGTCAGCAGCCGAGCACCCTAACCGCTATACCACCGCGGCGGACGTCGCATTCACTTCATTGCGATAATACTGACGTCGCTTTAACGGGATTTCCGACCTTATGGCGGACCATGAGCCACCCGTTACACGCCAGCATAGTCGACCTGCCTGCCAAGCCAACTATATGCTCACAACTACTTAATTTACCTAATAATCCTACCTCGTATGGCTTGGCTCAAACGATAAACTACGGCATAGGCTACTTACTACTCGCCGACTGCTTCTCATGAAATCGATTAGTCAAAATGCATGGGATCTGCCGAAATATGTTCCGCTTGCATGCGTAATTTGACAATCCTGAAAAAATTGAGGTTTCTTGGATTTCATTAGTGAACTGAGAAAAAAGAATATACCAAACCACCAAGCGACATCAAAAGTAGACATTGATTTTGTTTGGGCCTATTTCTGAAATGTGTGAGCAAAGAAAGAGAGCCTGTTTTTGAAGACGTGACCTTCATGCACTTTCACGCATGGAAATATTTTTTCTCTAGCGAATAAATCATAATAGGACTCTTTTTTTTCCATTGCGTAGTATTTCTGAGCAATGAGTGTTTCGCAGCCTGTTTTCTGAATAGGGCGATGTTATGACTATATTTCATAAGTAAGCTTATTGTGATTCGTTCAGCGACATATGCGTACTTGTTTTTCATTTGCACAGAAGTGGAAAACAATTGGCGGTTTCACTGGGCATCTCCAACTACAACAGCAGCAGTGCGTCTGTGTATAGCTGGTTACAATGCTCTATAGCTATGAAATTCACGTACAATTTCAAGTAGACAACATGAAGCCAGTATATTTATTATTTATTAAGCTGAAACATCTTTTGTCGGTAATACAGGCCTTGAGAGACCACCACATGTGAGAACTATTTTTAACCTAGAAATGAAACTTACGCGTATAGTCATAACCCTATAAACTATTTGCGTTGTGTTATGACTCTATTCAGACTGCTGGGAGAAGCTCAGATATAAAACGGACATGTTGAATTGTTGTCTGAAACGGAAACCTCTGTCTGAAAGGTGGCGAAGGTCGGAGACTTCCTACAGTCAGCAGATCCGGCATCTGGAATAAAACGGGAGATAACCCCGTTAGACTGCTTTGAAAAATAAGCCATCATTCATTATTATTACATGAACAATACGCTTTGTTAGATGTACTGGGACATAAATATTCCGATCCTGTCTAATGCGCATCGTTCCTGTAATTTCCGGACCCGGCGCTCTGGTCACAAGCCCAACGCATCTTCGTGAGGTGGATATATTTTATGCTATCAAAATCCATATACTGAAGAACACTGCCTGCTCTGAATATCAAGTCTCCGGAACAGCACCGCTTCACTGAACTGCGGTATATCGTTTTACTACATCAAATTGTCGAATTAACGATGGTTACATGCCTCACATAGCACACGTGATTGTGACCTTTATTGCATCAGTTCTCGTTTTATTGAAGTGAAGGCAAGTTCTTGAGTCATAATCCGTGCATTCTGTATGTGTGGCCTTCATTTTGTAAGAATGTAGGAAGTGTTCAATAATTTGTCATGTGTACAACGACCATAGGTGGTCGTAACATGCCTGCAGTAAGAGACAGGATCGTTACGATTACAAGCTTGGCCAGGTCAATATTGGGTTCTATGTGTGAGCGTCTATCACAGCAATGGAGCAGTACGAGTCCACAGCGCTGTCCCGGTGTCCAGGTTACGTTGAACACGGGCTACACTTGGTTGCGTCTGAGTTCTAGGGTGGAGGTCAATGCAAGCTCGAAAGTTGGGAAAAGGAAAGGAGACAGATTTAATGTCCCTGTTAGAAAAGTCATTCACACTTTGACATGCAAAAAAAAAAAAACGCTATGGGGTTTATTCACAAGTGAGTTCATGAACTTTGTTTATAGAGATTAGAGGGTCTTTTCTCAATCCGGACCATCATGATAACCGTCCGGTTGAGACTGTGGTGCAGATTCACCACTCTTCTTGATAGTTCCCAATTTCACAAAAAACACAACCTACCAAGACGACAACCAATCAATCCCAACGCTGTCGAAGTTGAAATGTTTACACATCCGCACGGCAAAGATTCTGCTGGTGAAGAGAGTCACGTGAAGTCAGGCAGCCAAAATCGGAACATATGCAAAGTGTTATTCCGATGCCCGGTAGGGCAGCAAGAGGAAAGTGGTGGCTTAGCTGATAGTGTGTATCGTCTCTCAGATTGACGTGACTTTGTGAACCTGCTTGAGTTGTAGAGTAGCCACGAGAGAATCAGTGAACGGCGCTCTGCATCTTGCAGAGAGCCGTGGATCTTTTGAATTTGCCCCACTGAGGTACTTGCTTCTGTAGAAGAATAATGTTGGTTAGCAATGACGAATTTGTGTCTACTTCTTACAAGTTATGTCCTACCGCGTTCTCAACCATGTCAGCAGCTGTGTCAACTCAGTAGGTATTCAAATTCAATTTTCAAATTCAATTTTATTCAGCATTTTCTTTACAAAGCTTGCGGGAAGAAAATGCAAGGATAAGAGCAAAAAGCTGCTATGTTAGCAGCTTGACGAGGCTCCTACCCCTTTTGCTTGGCATCGGAAATCCGCAGAGCACAGATATGAAAACATTCGGGCATTGATCTGCAAAACTTCAGCAAAAAAAAAAAAAACAGTTCATTACATCAGGGTTTCAGGTTTACATAAAAATGAATGAAGAACAAAAAAGGAAAAAACCGCCAGGCCTGCGCAGAACGCGCAGCACAGCCACAGCGAAAGCTGGGAGAGCAGCCTTTAGCCTTTTTTAAACACTCTTGGGGCAACTACTACAAGCCCACTTGCATAGTACCCACTACGCCATAAATCATCATAATTTTTGTGTAGTGGGGAAGCGTCTACTATTCCATTATTCGTCATTCTTCGGAAAAGCGCGGTGCCCGCTACACTCTTGTAAAGAATTATGTGCACTTTGTGGATGCTGTGGCTGACGACGATGAATAATTATGCCTCAGGCGTTTGTAATGGGTTGGAGCATTCAACGACCCACTCGTTACGCAATTCGCATTGTGTGGCGCCTGGTTCTTACTTTACTGCTCTAAAACGCTTTACAACACACGTTAACGCGACTCCTTACCCGATATGAAGCCTGGGTAGGGTCAGTTTGCACCGCAGCTTCAAGCAGCGGAGTAGCTCAGTGGTAGAGTGCTGGGCTGCCACGCAGTGGACCCGGGTTCGATTCTCATTCTGTCAAAGGTGTTTTTTTATTTATTTAGTTTTTTTTATTTCGTGCGATATTGGTTACGGACACCGGCGGCGGCGGCGGACAACTACGGCGCAGAAACGACCCTTGTTGTGATCTCATAACAGCTTTCGCTGTAAAAGAACAAGTAATGCAAAAAACCAGCATACAGCGTATTCATCCAAAAATGCACACTTGCTAAACGGCTGCCAAATACCAAAAGTAATTATAAAAAATATACAACGTTAAATGCGACAAACGTAAGTTTGGGAGCGGTATAACAAAAAGAAAATGACAGGTGAAAGGTTACATGTATCACTCCCAAGAAAAAAAAAGTAACAACGTAGGATAACAACCCATACAAACGAGCATTATTATACAACGTTTCCCTTTACTCATAGTACTCTAACCGTGTAAGTAGAACTAAACTACACGCTATCATTCTGAATCAGAAGCTTCTTAAATTGTTTTTTAGGCATACTAAAGATAGCAATGTTTTTTATTTTCAAACATATTAAAACAAGTGGGAATACAGTGTTCAAGTCTTTTTAAACCATGATTAGTTCGCGAATAAGGTACAAACCAAGAAGGCCTTTGTCTAATGTTATAATGAGATTGTGTAGCTTTCCCTAAGGTTACACAGTTTTAAAAACAAGCGTTGTTTGATAGCAAGCTGTGCCTGTATTTCATAATGAGATTAAAGCAGTGGATTTGATCGATCGGTAAAATGTTAAATTCTCTGAATAAATCACTTGTATGTGCGTCGTGACGTACGTTTGCAATATGACGAATTGCTTTTTTCTGTAACAAAAATATTTTGTTTCTATTTTCTTTAGTTGTATCACCCCACACTAAACTACAATAGTTTATGTGAGATGCGAATAATGCGTTATAGAGTAAAAGTTTGATTTTCACTGGAAGAATGTATCGAAATTTACAGAGGATACCGCACGTCCTCGCTATATTTCTAGTTACTTTATTAACGTGTTGGTCCCAGTTAAGATTTTCATTAAAAATTACTCCTAAAGACGAAACTTGTTTGACAACCTCAATTTTTTCGGGTCCTAGATATATATCCAGAACACGACATACAGATTTTTGAACCGGTGCGAATAACACAGCTTTAGATTTTGTTGTGTTGACCATTAAAGAATTTACAGTACTCCATATGAAAATGTCCTTAAGAATGTTATTGGCTGTATCTACAAGCTTACCCAAATCATTACCATGAAAAAATATGCTAGTGTCATCTGCATAAATTACCATATCTACAGAGTGGCTGATCCTTGTTATGTCGTTAATATAAATATTAAACAGCAGAGGCCCTAATATGCTGCCCTGAGGCACACCTGACGTAATGGTTAGTAATGAGGATTGGCTATCA
>JALIZH010028947.1:0-20530 GCA_030522465.1 Rhipicephalus appendiculatus | reverse complement strand
CGTATCGCTACAGCTTATACTCGCTGACTCCCCGCAGGGGCGTCTGCGCAAGTAGGCGTTTGGTGAGTGGCGTCACCACGGACCCGAGCCAACGGGGGGGTTTCGATCCCCCCTCCCACGCGTAGCCGTGCGTGGCTTAGCCGTGTCCGGGGAAAAGGGGATCCTGGGGGTTGAGCCAACGCCGGGTGATTGGACCTTTAAGGCCCCCCGGCGGAGGCAACACACCCCTTTGGCCCCGGCTTCACGTAGACGGCACCCCTCAGGGCTGACCCACCCAGGGGAAATCGGCAGTCGCCTTTTCCTGTCTCTCTCTCCCCTCATCTTCGTCTTTCTCTCTCACTTTTGATCTGTCCTGTCTACTTCTCACTTCTTTTTACTTCCATATTCCTGGGCGGCAAGGGTTAACCTGGTGTCGATATCCAACCTTGGGTGGGCATATTAGGTTATAGCAGCCATGTACAGCTGGCGCTTACGATTCCTCCGCGTCTCGTAGCGTCCCCTCGTTGGGCTCGGAGGTGGGCGGCTGGCATGGCTGCCGAATAAGACACATTATACATGGGATCACCCACCCCCCTTCCGAACCGATCGCCCCTCCAAGAGGTGGCGCACCGATGCTATCTTCGAACTTCTGCCCACCAAGAAAGACAACTTCCCCCAAGTATCATATTATTCACTGCGACAACACAGAAAAGAAGGCGAGAAACATATCACCGTTTCTTGTATCAAAATGTCTGATGGATACACTAGGCGCGGGCTACAAAGCCAACAAGACCGCCAGTGGCGACCTCCTACTCGAATTAAAAGACCACGTACAATACCAGAGACTACACAACCTGACAGCATTTGGTGATCACCCCATCACCATCACACCACACCGAACACTAAACACTGTGAAGGGTGTCGTGTCAGATGGCGACCTGATGGAACTCTCCGACGAGGAACTTTTGACAGGATGGAAAGACGAGAATGTCATCCAGGTGCAGCGCATCAAAATAAGGAGAGAGAACAAAGAAATTTCAACGAAACACATCATACTTACATTCGGATCTACAACACTGCCCACTGAAATAGCAACAGGTTACCTCAAACTACCAGTCAGAGCCTACATTCCCAACCCACGGCGCTGCTTTAAGTGCCAGCGGTTTGGCCATGGCTCCCAGAGCTGCCGAGGCCAGCTTACCTGCGCGAAATGTGGCACCACTGGACACTCCGCTGACGACGAATGCACATCTCAATTCCACTGCGCCAACTGTGAGGGTGACCACCCCTGCATATTCCAGGTCCTGCGTGGCCTGGAAGAGAGAAAAAGAAATAATCACCACAAAGATCAAACTGAACATCAGCTTTCGTGAAGCGAGGCAACGTGTTTCCCCGCATTTTGCAGGGAACACATATGCCGAAGTGGTGCAAGGGGGGTCAGCACCACTACGGCCTCCGGCGATGCCCCGGACCACGCCTGGCGTGCCGAGGCAAACGCCACCCGCCCCCATGGGGAGACCAGCCACGGCTGCCCCACCATCCCCGACCTCGGCCCCACCGAAGGCCCCTGCGAACCCTGGCAGCAGCCAGGGCAGCAAACAAGCCAAGGAGGTCCCCTCGACCTCTGGCCCGGTGGGGTCAAAGGCTTCGTCCGCCGTGACGAAGCCTACCCTTCGTAAACCCCGCTCGGTAGAGCGACTGTCCGTCGCCTCGGCAGACGCGATGGACATTTCTAGTCCACCGGCGCAGCCTGCGCCTAAGGAGCGGCGAGAACCTCTCGACCGCTCCAAAAAGACAAAACACCAGTCACAGGGCCTGACAAAGGCTCTGTAAAATAAATTTCCTTCTTTCCAACACACAGCACTAACACACTCCCAATATGGACGGAATAATGCAATGGAACGTCAGAGGACTTCTGCACAACCTTGACGACGTACAAGAATTATTAAGTAAATTCTGTCCTAAAGTGCTGTGTGTACAGGAAACGCACCTAAAATCAACGCACACCAATTTCCTTCGCCATTATGTAATCTTCCGTAAGGATCGCCAAGATGCCGTCGCATCATCTGGTGGGGTAGCGATCATAATTGACAGAAATGTGGCATGCCAGCAGCTCGCACTCCAAACAACACTGGAGGCTGTGGCCATTCGAGCGGTTCTTTTAAACAAACTCGTCACTATCTGCTCACTTTATATCCCCCCGCAGCATCCTTTACACAAACATGATTTTCAATCTTTTATGGATGAATTACCAGAACCGTACATTGTGCTCGGCGATTTTAATGCGCACAGCAGCTTGTGGGGTGACTCTCGCTGCGATGCGCGTGGTCGTTTGATCGAGCAGTTCTTGTTTTCTACTGGTGCATGTTTATTGAACAAGAAGGAACCCACGTATTTTAGCCTCGCGAGCAAGACGTATTCATCTATTGATCTTAGCATTGTCTCTCCATCTCTTTTACCCGATTTTAACTGGAACGTTATTAAAAACCCTTATGGGAGCGATCATTTTCCCATCCTTCTCAGTACACCAAATGAACATCAGTCTACACCACATGCTCCCCGGTGGAAGGTTGATACGGCTGACTGGGAAAAGTACCGAACTATTACAAGTATCTCGTGGGCCACCATGTCTTGCTTAGGTATTGATGCTGCTGTCGAATATTTTACTGCTTTTATCATTGACGCCGCTTCGAAATGTTTATCGGAAGAAAAACATGTGAGAGGCAGACGGCGTGTTCCTTGGTGGAACGAGGGAGTGCCGTAAAGCTCGAAAGAAACAAAACAAAGCGTGGGGGCTACTGCGTGACTCCCCCACCGCAGAAAATTTAGTAAATTTTAAACAAATAAAGTCCCAAGGGCGGAGAACCCGCCGGCAGTCTAGGAGAGAGAGTTGGCAGAGATTTATCTCAAGTATCAACTCCTACACGGATGAGGCCAAAGTATGGAACAGGGTTAGTAGGATCAAAGGCCGAGAAACATCATCTCTCCCTCTGGTGGACATACACGGTGATTCCCTAGAAGATCAGGCGAACTTCTTGGGAGCACATTTCGAACACATATCCAGTTCATCACACTATCCCGAAACCTTTCAAAAGTACAAAACACGAATGGAACGACAAAAGTTAGAACGTAAAAGTGCCAAAAAGTGAGGAATACAACCAACCTTTCCGCTTAGCAGAGCTGCAGGCAGCCTTAAGTTGCTGCAACCAATCTGCGCCAGGTTCGGACCGTATAATATATGAAATGCTGAAAAAATTTACCACATGAAACACAAAAAACACTCCTCTGCCTCTACAACGCGGTATGGACTTCAGGTGAAATCCCTTGTGCTTGGAAACAGGCCATTATAATCCCAATCCTAAAACAGGGCAAAGATCCATCTTCTGTTGCCAGCTATCGGCCAATAGCACTCACGAGCTGTCTCTGTAAAGTATTCGAAAAAATGATAAACCGCCGCTTGCTACATTTCCTAGAGTCGAATAAACTGCTTGACCCATATCAGTGCGGGTTTAGAGAGGGTCGATCCACGACTGATCATCTAATACGTGTCGAGGCGCAAATTCGCGAAGCCTTCGTCCACAACCAATATTTTTTGTCTGTATTCTTGGATATGGAGAAGGCATACGATACTACATGGCGCTTTGGAATTTTGCGAGACCTCTCACACTTGGGCGTACGAGGCAGCATGCTAAATGTAATAGAAAGCTACTTGTCCAACCGAACATTCCGCGTTCGTGTGGGAAATGTCCTTTCACAACCATTCGTGCAGGAAACTGGAGTGCCGCAAGGAGCGGTGCTCAGCTACACGCTTTTTCTTGTTAAAATGAATTCCATGCGTATGTGCATCCCCCCCCCAGTATGTTTTACTGTACGTATGTCGATGATGTACAAATGGGATTTAAATCGTGCAATTTCGCAATATGTGAACGACAGGTTCAGCTTGGCTTGAACAAAGTGGCCAAGTGGGCAGGCGAAAATGGCTTTACTTTAAATCCACAAAAGAGTACCTGCGTGGTCTTTTCCAGAAAAAGAGGTCTCCACCCTGATCCCGACATTGATCTGCAAGGTCAACGTCTACCCGTAAAAATGGAACATAAATTCTTGGGGGTAATTCTGGACGCGAAGCTAACCTTTGTTCCACATATCAAATACTTAAGAGATAAGTGTATGAGAACTATGAACATTCTTAAAGTGTTGTCACGCACTACTTGGGGTAGTGACAAGAAGTGCTTAATGAATCTCTACAGGAGCCTCATCCGCTCACGTCTGGACTATGGTGCCATGGTCTATCAGTCCGCTTCATCAAGTGCCTTGAAAATTCTTGATCCCATCCATCACTTAGGTATTCGGCTCTCTACAGGAGCTTTCAGAACAAGCCCTGTGGAAAGCCTCTATGTGGAAGCGGACGAGTGGTCGTTACATTTGCAGAGAGCATACTCATCTTTCCTATATTTTCTCAAGGTGAACGCGAACAAAGAACACCCCTTACATCGTACTGTCAATGATTTGTCCAGTTCTGCCTTGTTCGGCAACCGTCCTTCGCTGAGACAACCCTACTCACTGCGTTTGAGAGGCATGGCAGCGGAAATGGGTGTGCCACTCTTTGAACACAATCTGATGCCTCCTGCGAAGCAGCTTCCACCGTGGCTGTGGGAGATGATCCACTGCGACCTATCATTTGTTGAGGTTACAAAACACGCACCACTGGCACATATCCACTCGTATTTTTCTGAATTACAGCACAAATATTGCTACCCTGAATTTTTTTACAGATGCTTCAAAATCCCGCACCGGTGTATCTTATGCAGCGGTCGGTCCACTTTTTCGGATGCCGGCATTCTACACTCTAACACAAGTATTTTTACCGCCGAAGCTTATGCTATATATGCTGCTGTTAAACACATTAGGCAATCAAAATTACAAAACGCTGTTATATACACAGATTCATTAAGCGTCGTAAAAGCACTTAAAACTGTCAAGATACACAAAAACCCTGTTATCGTCTCACTCTATTCGCTACTATGCACCACATACGCACTGGAACAATATGTTGTATTGTGTTGGGTCCCAGGACACCGCGAGATTGAAGGGAATGTCATGGCAGACAAACTAGCTGCATCCGTTCAAGAAAATGCCACCAATTCGACAGTTGCAGTCCCTGCGTTGGACCTTAAGCCCCTCATAAAAAAATCACTAAGGGCACACTGGCAGCTTCTGTGGGACAGAGAAACGACAAATAAATTGCATGTCATCAAACCCCGTCTCGGCATATGGCCACCGGTATCAAAGTCACGTCATACAGAGGTTACACTATGCAGAATTAGAATAGGACATACACACACTACACATGAACACCTCCTGTCTGGTGGCGAGCCACCCATATGTGATAAATGCGGTGCACCGCTCACTCTCCTTCATATCCTGCTTGAATGCACGCATCTAGACGGTATTAGAGAAAAGCATTTCCCGTCATACCGCCACCATCTCCCACTTCATCCTTCAATGTTCATAGGCAGGGAACCTATTTTTAAGTATGAGCCACTCTTCCGCTTTTTCAAAGAATTACGCAATTTTAATGTTATATACCCAGCCAACTGCAGCACGGCCTCTCAGCAGAGGCCGCTGCCGCGGTAGTTCCTTTACAGAAAAGCACTTGCCTCCGGGCCTTTGGGCGCAAAGGACCTGAGGAGGCACACGTGCTATTCACCGTTTCTCACCTTGTGCAATAATGATCACTTATCACCCATTCAACAACCATAGACCACTTCATACGACACCGCCATAATTTTAATGTATATATAAGTTTTACTCTTATCTAGAGCGCGTATTTTTAAGGCCACTTTACAGCCAACCCACATCCTAACATTCCAAGTCATTGATCACTGTGAACATCCCATTAGTAGTAATGGCGCTCTTTGGCCAACAGTGGCCCTTGCGCCAAAAAACCCCATATATCATCATCATACTCGCTGACTGCTTCGTATCAAACCGATTCCTACGATGCATGGGATATCTGCCGAAATTTATTTATATTATGTGGTGATTCAAGTGCCGAAACCACGATATGATTAAGAGGCTGGCGGGTAGACTTTCTACCATCTGGAGGTCTTTAACATGAACTGGCATCGCAGAGCACCCCGGCCTCGAAGATTTCACCTCCATCAAAATGCAGCTGCTGCGACCGGGATCGAACCTGTGACATTCTGGTCAGCTGTCGAGCCACCCAACCACTGTACCTCCGCGACAGACAACCAGAATATTTTAGTCACCTTAGTAATATCATCTGAGCTTTTTACGTCCCAAAGCGACAGAGACTATGAGAAACCGCGTATAGCTGGGCTCCGCAGAATTCGATCACTTGGGATCCTTTAATGTGCACTGAAATCGCATGGTACACGGGCCCCTCAAGCATTTTGCCTTCGTCGAAATGCAATCCGCCGCGGCTCGAAAGCGATTTTAAACACCTTGAGAATCATGACGAACGGTCTTTGACATCTTCTTTGGCATCTGAGACAGTGTGATGTGGTCGTAACGGTGAAGAAAACGCAGCCTGGCTACTAAAGATTACGCTCGTTGTTGTATTGCCAGGGAGCGAGGCGCAGCCCACGGCCGGCCGACGGAGAGGCCTAGCGACGGGAGGGCGCGCAGAGAGACGACACGCAGACGGAGCTTCGGGCGAGACTGGAGAATGTTCTCCAATGTTTATTGTATCACGTTTTCAAGGAGGGGGGGGGGGAGGGGTGATTGGCCGGCGTGACACCGGCCACACCACTTAAGTGGCCAGGTTTGCCGTTGGTGGCTACTTTGCGCCAAATTGGCTACTTTTGGACCCCGTTGGCGACGAAAATTTCCAGTTGGCGCCATGGCTCCTTTTTTAAACTAGTGGTTTTACTTATTCAAAATGGTTTTATTTATTCATCAATAGTAAATACTCTGTTGATAATACCGCTTCTGTTCTATTTGGCTGGAAATATGGCGATGATATCAAATGACCTGGCTACTTTGGCTACTTTTGGCGTGAGTTCTGGCGCCTTTTCCTGTCCACCCAACGGCAACCCTGTACGTGGCCACGCCGGGTTGGTTACAGAATTCAAAAGCAGACACCAGCGAATACATGGCTCCATCCTGCAGCATAGACAGGAAACACAACACGCTGGTGCGTTGGCGTGACACCAGGGGTCCGCACAACACGACACTATATTGGGCGAACTTGTGCCCAGGAAACAAAAAGACAAATTACAAGCAATACAAGCTATGCGCTGATAGCACTAATCGCAGTCGTCGGTCGGCGGTAATCTGATCGGCGGTAAGGCGCGTCGGCATTTGTACATGTAGACTAAGATTCTAGCCCTATGGTTGGTGGTCGCTTTAGTTCTTGAAGAAACTGTACTCTTCGCGTTGGGCACTAAAGCTAGTCAGAACAATCTAACATTATGAAGCCGGTAAGGTCACGAAGACGGGGACAAGAATACGACACACAGCTAGAGAGCTACATCGAACTGATATTTATTCCAACAAGCCATATATATGTAGTCTCTTCCCTCATGAAATGGTAAATGTGCACGCATGAGAACTGGGCTATCGATTTTTCTCTTATTCTTACGCTCACTCTCTCGCTCTTGTTTTTTTTTTTTTCGTGCTAACGATTAAAGGCTAAGCCTTTCTACAGGTTAAGCCGCATTTGTTGGTTTTCATTCCGGTTTTATAATGCTGGCCAGCTTTTGTTAAACCCGTTGTTCATTTCACGTCACCTTTATCACCCTGTTGACTATGCCTTTGAGAGTGTCTTCGTGAATTCTGTTAAAAACTTCTTGCGTGATATAGAGTGCTTTCGCTTCGTCGCCCAGTTGCCATGCACACGCTAACAAAGCCTGTAATCGTTAGCGCGAAAGAAGAAGAGAAAGAGAGGGAGAGCGTAAGAATAAGAGAAAAAACCGATATCCCAGTTCTCAAAAATGCGTAGTTACCATTTTTATGACTGAAGAAACTACATAGAAGGCGTGTTTGTGTCGCAGTAAATATCATTTGGAAGTAGCGCTCTGTGTGTCATGTTCTTGTCCCCGCATTCGAGCGCTTACCGGTTTCATAGTATCACTGTACCCAGCCTTTGATTGAGAACAATCTAAAATAATCCGCAGTGTTCGACATTCCAGCGCGAGGCAGTACAGTTACATGTGTAACAGATCGGTTACATGAGAATATAACAAAAATCTCGCGTGGAAATATTAAGTAATAATAATTTATGGGGTTCAACATCACAAAACCACCATATAATTATGAGGGACGCCGTAGTGGAGGGCTCCGGAAATTTCGACCACTTGGGGTTCTTTAACGTGCACCTAAATCTAAGTACACGGGCGTCGAGAATTCTCGCCTTCATCGAAAATGCGGACGCCGTGGCCGGTATTCGATCCCGCGACCTGCGGGTCCGCAGTCGAGCACCATAACCACGAGACCACTGTGGCGGGTGTGGCAATATCAAGCAAAACACCGTTAGTATGGGTGCCAAGGAAAGCGTTACTACTTCCCATTCATTGTCATGCAGGTGATGCCGGCTACTACGACAGCTCCGGTAACTTATACTTCGTGGAGCGCATCAAGGACATGATCAAGTGCATGGACCAGCAGGTGGCTCCCGCAGAAATCGAGACCATCCTGAACCAGCACCCGCTGATTCTCGAGGCCGCCGTTGTGGGCATCGATCATCCGGAGCTTGGAGAAGCACCGACTGCATTTGTAGTTGTCGAGCCTTCCGCCAGAGGGCGTGTCTGCGAGGAGGAGCTAGTACGACTGGTCTCAGGTTAGATATTCTAGTAACACTCGTTGTTGAGCTGATTGGTGCATTGCATCAAGGATCATTTTAGATGCGAAGCATGTTATTCTCGGGGCTTTGTCCGTCCCGCGTCACGTGTAAGCTGGTCACGATGACGCTTCACAACCGCACATAGATGAACAAGCTTCACAAAGCAAGTTTCAAGACTTAAAGAAGCAGGATACCCTGAATGGGTTATCACGAGGGCCTGCGAAAAAGTGTGAAAGAAAGTAAAAGCTTGGCAGAAGGAAAGAGAAGGTAATCACACTACCACTCGAAAGATGTAGCAGTGATTCCTTATGTGCATACACTGTAAAAAATTTTTCCTGAAAAGAACAGAAATTTTCTGGCAGCTGGCCTGCCAGAAAATTTCTGTTTGCTTCTGTTTTCTGTTTTTATGCTTTCTGTATTTTTACATAGCTGTTCTGTTCCTGCTAACAGAAAATTTCAGTTTTTTTTTTGTTTACACTTTGTTTTTAGTCCCGAAAATTTCGGTAATTTTGCATAATTTTTCTGTTCTCAGTAACAGAAAACTTTTGTTACTTTAAAGAAACTTTTCTGTTCTGACTAACAGCGAATTTCTGTAATATTACTACACTTCTGTATTTGCAGTACAGAAATCTTTTGCGAATTCAAAAAGTTATTTGTTTTTAGTACAGAAAGTATCTGTAAATACAGTAAGTTTTCTGTTCTATAGGTAACAAGAAATTTTAGAAATTGTATTTCTCTTCGCATGCAGCAACTTCAGTTTCCTAATATTCGGTAATGTTATGGGTTATGCAAAATTAAAATGTTTGTGGTGGAAGAACAGATAATCTCGAAAGGACTAGTTTTTTTGCATCTGCACTTTCCCCTTTATATAGCGTGTATGCTCTCTCAGAAATTCGTGAATTCAGTACATCATAGAGTGAAATGCAAACACGTTTATTGAAGTAGACCATAAAAGTTCAGGCACTTGCGAACGTGCGGATCTTGGAGAACGAGAGATTTGTGCCATGTGGGGCGAGGCATTGGGTACGCGACAAACAAAACGAAACAAAAAAAACTGGCTGTTAGGGCTGTTTTGGCACATTTGTGGCATATGCCCTCACTATCGCAAGTGAGCCAGATGCAGGCATCAATCAGAGAAACCGAGCGAGTTGGCCGGCACGGATGGTCAAAAGTCGTAGTCCTTGAGGGTGCTAATCAATGAAGCCACTTTCGGGTTCAGGTTGTGTTGTTTCCCACGTGTCCGCTCAACCTTTGTGCCCCTTCCGGGATTGATAGTGGCAATTGACCTAAAAAGAAGAGGCTTGTGCTTAGCAGTGCAGAAGTACCAGAATATTGTTAGATACGATGTAACTACAAAGAAACCCACTTGCTCTTCATTAAGAACATACCTTTCTGCATACATGGATCTTTCCTTTAATTATCTTCACTTTAAATAAGATATCGCCACATCAGTGTAAAATTAAGCTCCTAACCTTTCTAGCACTAAAGGTTGAATATGAAGCTTCTAATGTCTATGCACTGACAGCCAGTATACTTGCGTTTCTCGCAACCAGTATACCTTAAAACAGGAAGCATATCATTAAACAGATCGCGGTTCAATGCTAGTAATTTTGTTCCAAAATGCTTTGTTTTCCTTTTAACCAAATGAAGCCATCTCAATAAATGAAGGCAGTTTATGTGACCAATGTAACAAATTAAAAAAAAATGTTATCGGGAAGCTAGAGTTATTGGCTAAAGTACTGTGTCATACTGTGTCAAAGATTTAGCTTCATTCTCACCTCTGAGTGAACTCCAAGGTGAGACTTGCCTCTTTTGGGTAGGCAACGTTGAATGCGAAGTGTGCCAGGAATAACACTTTGAACGCCTCTCTCGGACTCGATGCGTGCATTAGGGGAACGTTGTCAATGCAAACGGTGAAGGACTTCGCTGTTAGGAAACCACCACCTGCAAGTTGAAAATTTAGGTTTAAAACTTACTCACGTTTAGATGGAGAAAATAGCACACCTTTAGCAAATATGAAAGGCCAACTTGGTATTTCTTGGTATATTGTGCTAATCTTGCTGAATTTCTTGATGCAGCTTTGAAACGGGCACTTCATTTGAAAATGGCTGATATTCTTGTGTAAAGCGGCATGTTTCAGGAAAGCAGAGAGAGTTGCGTTAGCGCTGCCGCATATGCTGCACCGATACATTTCTGTAAACAGACAAAACCACAATGGCTATGAGAAACAGGATTGTCCCAAGCAAACCTAAAATTCGAAGCTAGAAAATCAGGGTACCAAGCGGTTCTAATACTCGAAATGTCTTAAAATGCGCAGATATTTGCAAACATGAAATAATTTAAAGAAACATGAGGCAAAATACAATTTGTTAACGCAGGATGTTTGCACATATTTAGACTGCGTACTATCATACACTTTGAACGCCACAACCATGCTTAACAAAAAATCAAAAAGCAAGAAAGAATATAAAAAAAATCAACAAGCCATTGTCAGGCTACATTAGCACCGAATCCCTTGCTCTAAGTGGATCTCAAATTGTGCTTTTCAAAGCGCTGGTCTGCACCTGCGACAATTTGCGCCACTTTTAGTGTACAGTCGAACCCGAATATATCGAACTAGACGAAGATGATAAATGGTTCGACATATAAGTAATCCGATATACGAAATTATGCTCCGAATAAAACCTGAGCACGTCTCTGACAAACGTCTGCACTTGCAAAAAGCCAGGAGATTGCTGATTGGCGTATCCAAAAGCAGCAACTTCAACAAGCACCCGACGGTGATAAATGATTTATTTTATTAGAAAAAACGCGAACAGCTCAACGAGGATCCACTGGCCGCACACATGAAATGCACAAAAAGGAAGAAGCACTGAATAATTTTTGCACTGCTGTTTTTCTTCGTTGCTGTTGTTGTTCCGCTTAAATTTTTTTATATTTCTTATTTATTTTATCTTACTTTTTTGTGCCCACCCCTCATGTAAAGTCCTTCCTGGACCTTTGAGGTACGAATAAACGAAACGAATAAATAAAAAAAACAGGTTGTTGACGAGAAAGAGATGCCCTGTTGTCACAAGTAAGCGCTTACACCAGGTTCAACATTGACCGTCAAACCACGGCGCCGGTACCTTCTACGGAGCGCATTCATCAAAGGCCGCCAAATCTTCCAAGCACCCACCCTCACCACTCGCCGGAAAAACGCGTGCAAGAACAGGCAGCCGTCAAACCACGGCGCCGGTACCTTCCACGGAGCGCGCATTCATCAAAGGCCGCCAAATCTTCGAAGCAGCCACCCTTACCCCAAGCCAGAAAAACGCGTGCAAGAACAGCCAGCGTGCTACAAACAAGCAAACGCTTTAACCAAGTTTGACATCGAGCGTCAAACCACGGCGCCGATACCTTCCACGGAGCTCGCATTCATCAACGGCCGCCACCTCTTCGAAGAACCCACCCTCACCCCATGCCGGAAAAACGCGTGGAAGAACAGCCAGAGTGCTTCAAACAAGCAAGCGCTTACACCAGATTTGACATCGAGCGTCAAACCACGGCGCCGATACCTTCCACGGAGCTCGCATTCATCAAAGGCCGCCACCTCTTCGAAGAACCCACCCTCACCCCATGCCGGAAAAACGCGTGCAAGAACAGCCAGAGTGCTTCAAACAAGCAAGCGCTTACACCAGATTTGACATCGAGCGTCAAACCACGGCGCCGATACCTTCCACGGAGCTCGCATTCATCAACGGCCGCCACCTCTTCGAAGAACCCACCCTCACCCCAAGCCAGAAAAACGCGTGCAAGAACAGCCAGCGTGCTACAAACAAGCAAACGCTTTAACCAAATTTGACATCGAGCGTCAAACCACGGCGCCGATACCTTCCACGGAGCTCGCATTCATCAACGGCCGCCACCTCTTCGAAGAACCCACCCTCACCCCATGCCGGAAAAACGCGTGGAAGAACAGCCAGAGTGCTTCAAACAAGCAAGCGCTTACACCAGATTTGACATCGAGCGTCAAACCACGGCGCCGATACCTTCCACGGAGCTCGCATTCATCAACGGCCGCCACCTCTTCGAAGAACCCACCCTCACCCCATGCCGGAAAAACGCGTGGAAGAACAGCCAGAGTGCTTCAAACAAGCAAGCGCTTACACCAGATTTGACATCGAGCGTCAAACCACGGCGCCGATACCTTCCGCGGAGCTCGCATTCATCAAAGGCCGCCACCTCTTCGAAGAACCCACCCTCACCCCAAGCCAGAAAAACGCGTGCAAGAACAGCCAGCGTGCTACAAACAAGCAAACGCTTTAACCAAATTTGACATCGAGCGTCAAACCACGGCGCCGATACCTTCCACGGAGCTCGCATTCATCAACGGCCGCCACCTCTTCGAAGAACCCACCCTCACCCCATGCCGGAAAAACGCGTGGAAGAACAGCCAGAGTGCTTCAAACAAGCAAGCGCTTACACCAGATTTGACATCGAGCGTCAAACCACGGCGCCGATACCTTCCACGGAGCTCGCATTCATCAACGGCCGCCACCTCTTCGAAGAACCCACCCTCACCCCAAGCCAGAAAAACGCGTGCAAGAACAGCCAGCGTGCTACAAACAAGCAAACGCTTTAACCAAATTTGACATCGAGCGTCAAACCACGGCGCCGATACCTTCCACGGAGCTCGCATTCATCAACGGCCGCCACCTCTTCGAAGAACCCACCCTCACCCCATGCCGGAAAAACGCGTGCAAGAACAGCCAGAGTGCTTCAAACAAGCAAGCGCTTACACCAGATTTGACATCGAGCGTCAAACCACGGCGCCGATACCTTCCACGGAGCTCGCATTCATCAACGGCCGCCACCTCTTCGAAGAACCCACCCTCACCCCATGCCGGAAAAACGCGTGGAAGAACAGCCAGAGTGCTTCAAACAAGCAAGCGCTTACACCAGATTTGACATCGAGCGTCAAACCACGGCGCCGATACCTTCCACGGAGCTCGCATTCATCAACGGCCGCCACCTCTTCGAAGAACCCACCCTCACCCCATGCCGGAAAAACGCGTGCAAGAACAGCCAGAGTGCTTCAAACAAGCAAGCGCTTACACCAGATTTGACATCGAGCGTCAAACCACGGCGCCGATACCTTCCACGGAGCTCGCATTCATCAACGGCCGCCACCTCTTCGAAGAACCCACCCTCACCCCAAGCCAGAAAAACGCGTGCAAGAACAGCCAGCGTGCTACAAACAAGCAAACGCTTTAACCAAATTTGACATCGAGCGTCAAACCACGGCGCCGATACCTTCCACGGAGCTCGCATTCATCAACGGCCGCCACCTCTTCGAAGAACCCACCCTCACCCCATGCCGGAAAAACGCGTGCAAGAACAGCCAGAGTGCTTCAAACAAGCAAGCGCTTACACCAGATTTGACATCGAGCGTCAAACCACGGCGCCGATACCTTCCACGGAGCTCGCATTCATCAACGGCCGCCACCTCTTCGAAGAACCCACCCTCACCCCAAGCCAGAAAAACGCGTGCAAGAACAGCCAGCGTGCTACAAACAAGCAAACGCTTTAACCAAATTTGACATCGAGCGTCAAACCACGGCGCCGATACCTTCCACGGAGCTCGCATTCATCAACGGCCGCCACCTCTTCGAAGAACCCACCCTCACCCCATGCCGGAAAAACGCGTGGAAGAACAGCCAGAGTGCTTCAAACAAGCAAGCGCTTACACCAGATTTGACATCGAGCGTCAAACCACGGCGCCGATACCTTCCACGGAGCTCGCATTCATCAACGGCCGCCACCTCTTCGAAGAACCCACCCTCACCCCATGCCGGAAAAACGCGTGGAAGAACAGCCAGAGTGCTTCAAACAAGCAAGCGCTTACACCAGATTTGACATCGAGCGTCAAACCACGGCGCCGATACCTTCCGCGGAGCTCGCATTCATCAAAGGCCGCCACCTCTTCGAAGAACCCACCCTCACCCCAAGCCAGAAAAACGCGTGCAAGAACAGCCAGCGTGCTACAAACAAGCAAACGCTTTAACCAAATTTGACATCGAGCGTCAAACCACGGCGCCGATACCTTCCACGGAGCTCGCATTCATCAACGGCCGCCACCTCTTCGAAGAACCCACCCTCACCCCATGCCGGAAAAACGCGTGGAAGAACAGCCAGAGTGCTTCAAACAAGCAAGCGCTTACACCAGATTTGACATCGAGCGTCAAACCACGGCGCCGATACCTTCCACGGAGCTCGCATTCATCAACGGCCGCCACCTCTTCGAAGAACCCACCCTCACCCCAAGCCAGAAAAACGCGTGCAAGAACAGCCAGCGTGCTACAAACAAGCAAACGCTTTAACCAAATTTGACATCGAGCGTCAAACCACGGCGCCGATACCTTCCACGGAGCTCGCATTCATCAACGGCCGCCACCTCTTCGAAGAACCCACCCTCACCCCATGCCGGAAAAACGCGTGCAAGAACAGCCAGAGTGCTTCAAACAAGCAAGCGCTTACACCAGATTTGACATCGAGCGTCAAACCACGGCGCCGATACCTTCCACGGAGCTCGCATTCATCAACGGCCGCCACCTCTTCGAAGAACCCACCCTCACCCCATGCCGGAAAAACGCGTGGAAGAACAGCCAGAGTGCTTCAAACAAGCAAGCGCTTACACCAGATTTGACATCGAGCGTCAAACCACGGCGCCGATACCTTCCGCGGAGCTCGCATTCATCAAAGGCCGCCACCTCTTCGAAGAACCCACCCTCACCCCATGCCGGAAAAACGCGTGCAAGAACAGCCAGCGTGCTTCAAACAAGCAAGCGCTTACACCAGATTTGACATCGAGCGTCAAACCACGGCGCCGATACCTTCCACGGAACTCGCATTCATCAAAGGCCGCCACCTCTTCGAAGAACCCACCCTCACCCCATGCCGGAAAAACGCGTGGAAGAACAGCCAGAGTGCTTCAAACAAGCAAGCGCTTACACCAGATTTGACATCGAGCGTCAAACCACAGCGCCGATACCTTCCACGGAGCTCGCATTCATCAACGGCCGCCACCTCTTCGAAGAACCCACCCTCACCCCATGCCGGAAAAACGCGTGCAAGAACAGCCAGCGTGCTTCAAACAAGCAAGCGCTTACACCAGATTTGACATCGAGCGTCAAACCACGGCGCCGATACCTTCCACGGAACTCGCATTCATCAAAGGCCGCCACCTCTTCGAAGAACCCACCCTCACCCCATGCCGGAAAAACGCGTGGAAGAACAGCCAGAGTGCTTCAAACAAGCAAGCGCTTACACCAGATTTGACATCGAGCGTCAAACCACGGCGCCGATACCTTCCACGGAACTCGCATTCATCAAAAAACTTCGGTTGGGCCTAGTTGGTACATCGCATTCATCAAAGGCCGCCACCTCTTCGAAGAACCCACCCTCACCCCATGCCGGAAAAACGCGTGGAAGAACAGCCAGAGTGCTTCAAACAAGCAAGCGCTTACACCAGATTTGACATCGAGCGTCAAACCACGGCGCCGATACCTTCCACGGAGCGCGCATTCATCAACGGCCGTGTTGGTGGTTAGAAGAAAGAGACGCCTAATTTCTGCAGCCCAATACGGAGCACGGCGCAGCGTCTGAGCGCGCATTCATCAACGGCCGCCACCTCTTCGAAGCACCCACCCTCACCCCACGCCGGAAAAACGCGTGCAAGAACAGCCGGCGTGCTTAAAACAAGCAAGCGCTTGCGCAAAGCCTCGAAAGTTCTAGAATGCTTGGCGTGACGCCGTCTCAAACGAGACTGCTTTCAGCGGTGCGTCTGCCGACGACGCGGAACTGGTTTTACAGTCCTTCCGGAGCCGCTGCTGTATTGCGAATAGATCCCGTCCAACTATCCCGAACCCTGGCGAGAACCAATAAGCGCGCTGAGACATTTGGGTCGGTCAGTCAAAAAAGGAAGCTAGTGAGCTAGAAGTGAGGAAAGACTGTGGCGCTGACGAGGAATGATCTGTCGGCACGCATACGTATACTGAATTAGCGTAATGTTCGAAAAATAAAGGTAAGAAAAATAACTAGAGGAATGAAAGACAGGCGTTACACTCAGTACGCTGCGCGTGCGCGGTCTTCATGCACGTGTAGTGCAGTGCACTTAACGGCTTTCGGGGTGTCGCCGTGTTCAATATATCATATGTTCAATCTATCGAAGCCCAACACATCAGTGTGATTTTACAACTGTTCAACATACACAAAAATTATAGTGGTCCGATATATGCGGGTTCAACTGAATTTTTTCGCTAAATACTGTTCATGCAGATGAGGATACACAATCAACGCGGTAATATGGAACGCGTCGAGGCATTCCTCATAAGAGCCACTGCATAGCGTCACTTTTTTAAATGCTTATATTATCGAACAGAATCTCTAACGATACCATTCAAGACATTAGCGTTGCGGTGTTAAGGGCCCTTTATAATCGTATACGCAAAGTCGACGCGCGCGCATGTTCGGTATGCAGCCGCGACTATCGCGTCCGTCGGCGCGACCTGCTGCATTCCGCACCGGCGACATCACCCAGAGACGCTGACGCCACCGCATCTGCGTCTCTTCGTTCTCCGTGACGAAGTGGCGCCAGGCGTGCTCAAATACGCGTGCGTCAAGGCAACGAGCGCGGCCGGCGCGGCGCGCAAGTGGGAAAATATAGGGAATATGAGTGCTTGGTTTTCACGTCAACGTAACGGGATGAACCTGACGTCGCCAACTCCCGGTGACGCTGGCTGAAGCGAATGCGGGCCCTTACAACGAGTCGATTACACCGGCAAAGAAAAATTAAAAACCACGCTTCATAGGCGGCTAAGGACACGCGCTATCGACACAAATGGGGCTCCTACAATGCCACATGGCGCGAGCACAATTTTTGAATGCAACGTTAGCGGTGCACCAGCATCGGCGTGCCTCAACTGGTTCTTTACAGATGAGACAACGGTCAAAAATTGCAGTGTTGCGCAATCTCACGCACTGAATGCCTCAACTGAGCTCGTACGATAGTAAGCCTATGCTCTACGCGGTAACAGCAAAGCACGCTGCGCAGATCGTGGGACCCGCTCGCCACATTTCAAATGACAATACTGCTCTGATTACACATCCTGCCAGTATTTACACCACCTGCCGCACGGCTAAGCGCAGCCGCACAGCTAAATACGATGCACTCTAGCAACCAACGTTTCTAGAACCTTTGTTCTCGAAACATTGCTAGCTGTGTATGGCTACGCGAGCCACCGTCATCGAGCGCTAAAGCAACAACGTTATCACGTAATAGCACTTCAAGTACACAAAATATAGTTCTGTAATTACATAAACCTATAACGAAACTCTCACTCACCTGATAGGGGAACTGTATCAAAGCGCAGCAGTTTAATGGCACCAGACCTCCGACGAGGAAACAACACAGCTCGTCAGTTGGGCCCATCCGCAAAGAAGAAACTATGCCAATAGACGAAGCGCGCACTGAAGCGCGCCAAAAGCAAGGACCGCAGCACCTACTAATACGCATTTTACTTGGAACAAAATTAATTGCTACCGTTCGCTTGCTCCCTAAAATATAAGTAATTTAATGCTTGGTGAAGTGTATTTTTTATAGTTGTTTTTCATGTGATAAAAGACACGTGACCGATCGTCTGTAGAACGCCAACATCAAAAACAGAAATTCTCTGTTTTTTTCAGAAATGTATTTCTGTTAACAACGAAAAACAGAACTTTTCCGTGTGACCACAGACTTTTTCTGTAAAGAAGTTTGTACTTTTCAATATATTTTTTACAGTGTAGGCTGTCGCACGGGATTAAAAATTTGGGTAATAGGTACCAAGTTGATGTTGTATTCAGCTTTGGCCACAAGTTGCGGCAGGTGTGTCCAGCTGTGCATAGGAAGTTAAACGGAGAAAAATATGACAAACGGCAAAACTGCGCGGTAAAACACAGGAATAAGATTGTAGATTGCCGAACTAATGCACTATACAAAATTCCATGTTCCTGCAACAAGTTTTACATTGGGCAAACTAGTCGGTGCGTTAACATCAGAATCCAGGAGCATGCGCGTAATGTAAAAGACGGCACGGGTTCAAACTTGGCCATTCATTGTCAAAGAAGTGCTTGTAAACCTTGTTTTGATAAAACGGAAATCTTGCATTGCCACAAAGACGGGAGATCATGGAGGCGTTCTACATGTTACTGGAAGGTGATAATTGTATCAGCCAGCCTTCGTTAGCACTATCAGATGCAGAAGTATCATACCTCACGGATAGCTTGCGTCACGTCCACGTCTCATTAGCCCCGTAGCCTTTGGTTATTTGTTGTTTGTTTTGTCACATTGAGCATGCGCGACAGTTGTTTCTTTTTTCTTAGGTTTTCCAGATGCTATTTATTCTGCTTCTTTTCGGAATAAAATTTAGTTGCGAGTCAGCGCTGCAGTCTGTCTTCTGTTGTCGTCCTCGCTTTTGACGCGCTAATTTTCGTTCAAGCTGCCGGGCATAGTCGCCAGTGCTTGCGCGCGCCTTGCCTTGTAGACAGATCGGCAGACGGCTAATACCTTTGCAGGTGTGGCGTTCTCACCACTCGATTTGCGATGAAGTGGTAGAAAGCACGAAGGTCGCGTCGCTCGCTACAGCAGCCTTATTTCCTTGCGCCAGCGTTTTGAGTTACGCCAGGTCACATGGTAAAAACATCCCTCGGTCATAGGAGTCGGTATAATACGAAAGTAAAACGTGCCCCTACAGAGGTAATTGAATGTGTGCTGTACATTGAAACAGAAGAGTTTGCACAACGTATAATGTGGATGCACCCATGTTGACGCTTGGTGGTACACCTTCATACCGCGACTAACGTCCATGATCAACGATTAAACGAACCATTGTGGTAGCTGTAGATGCTTACGACGAGAGAGTAATCAGAGCAAGAGGCGTGAAACTAGAAGAGCCTCGCTATTGGGGCGCAGAACTCGGGCCAAGGTCGCCATCCCGCGTTAAAGTGTGATTGAACGTACGCCACGGTCGAACTAGAGGGAAACGCTGAGTGCGTCATGTAGTCCTAGTAGCCCGGCGGCGACTGTTCTCGGGGCGAGCGTAAGCGAGGAACGCGGTATTACAGCCACTGGAGGGAAGCGGGCGTCGCATTTTAAATGCGAATGCATTTCTTAGTCGGGGTATGTCAGGCGTCCGTCGGTGTCCGCATCTCTCCGCTCTCACTCCCTCTCCCATAGCAACAGCTGCGGGCGCGCGCGCTTATCCTCGCCCCTAGCAACCGGAGCAGGTGGTGCGGGCGGAGTAGCGGAGAGTGAGTGGAGAGGAGGAGCGTGCTCTGGTGTGTGAGGGCGCTCGCATCGCGGGAGCTCGGCGGAGCTCCCGCTGTGTGGAGAGAGTATGTGCAGTGCTTCGCCGCTCCTTCTCTCGCCGTTCGCTCTCTCCTCCCTGCGCCCCACTCTCCCGTCCGCTCGCTCGCACGTATATATAAATGGAGTGAAGCGCGCGCGAAATGCATTCGCATTTCCTCACGATTTCCCTTCGGGGAGGTGGGGGGCATTTTTTGGTTAGGATGGACGCTATGAGCGAGGCCGACGCTTGGGCTAAAGTCGCCACCTCGCGTTGCGTTAAGGCGCTGCCGAAATTGCACTTCTACTGAAGACACGCCGACTGAGACGGACGCGTAGCAGGAGCTAATCGCGGAAGCCACAGTAATGATGAATTACTTTAC
>JALIZH010028946.1:0-30822 GCA_030522465.1 Rhipicephalus appendiculatus | reverse complement strand
AGCGTTACTAGAAACGCCCAGGCGAAGAACACTTCACTACGGTGACAGTGCTAGGGTGGCGAGTGTTTGGCTAAGTATATGGGCCCCCTGCGTTGCCTAAAGGAATCCTGCTACTCTTTTCTAAATAATCCTCGAAACACTTATTTGTCGGATTTTGTTATCTCGCCACTCGATCACCGCAAATATTGTTCGAATTTGTCCTGTCTGAGCGGAGTTACAGGGATTGGTTGTACGAATCCGACTGCTCTTTCTTTCGGCCACACGAGCACGCTAGAAGCTGCACAGGGAAGGAGGATGCGGCAAAACAAGCTATGAATGTGCCTGCTTCCATAATTGCTAGCGAACACGCACAAAGGACGACATAGAAAGTAACAGGACTAGCGCTAGACTTCAATTGATTTTTTAATCTACGTGAAGGGCACAATACATTTCTTTGCGCACGCGCAGGTGCCACGTCACAGACAAAGTTGATCCTCCAAAAAAAAAAAAGAAAAAGAAACAGAAAAAAAGAAAAAAGAAAGGAAGGAAAAATTGAAGGACACTTTGTACATTCCAAAGTGTGTTCGGCGAAAGCGTGTGGCCATTCCACTGATTATGCCAGAGAGAGAGAGAGAAACAACTTTATTACAGGTCAAACTAAGACCTATAGATATTGCCATGTCTTTTTTCTTTTACACTCTCAGTGGGATAACACACAAACCGAATGTGTGCGTGTTTTCTTTTTTTATTTTTTTTACCGCGAATCGCAGCGAGACGCGAGACTCATCTTCCTCCGTTCGCATGCGTTAGTATTTTCTCGTGCTTTGCGCATCGTGCAAACGCCATCCGCGTTCCAGCTCTTAAATTGACGGACCCTTTGTAAATTCGAAAGTGTATTCCGTGAACGCCTGGGTTCATTGAGACGGCGTCGGTCAGAATGATTGCAAACTCTGGGCACAGCGACGCCACGCAAGCAAAGCGCGAGCGCTATAGAGTCCGACGCGACCGGCGTTCGTTTGCGCATCCCGGCGGCCACCTGGCTCCGTGCCAGAGCTCGGATGGACGGACGGATGGACAGACGGACGGACGTCGGACGGACACCGGACGGACGTGAGCATGAGACATTAAAGGCTTTCGCCTTAAAGATTACACCATCTCCCGCTAAAGGGAACCATGTGTAGATGTGAAGCAGCGGGCGCTAACGCTTACACTGGCGGCGGCGTTGACGCTGGCGCTCATCGCAGCGTTGCGCAGGAGAGAAAACTGGGGAGGCGCAAAGCACGCAGTGATGGAGCAGTGTTTCCTACTGGAACATGCCAATAGCTGCTAATGGGCAATCAGAGACAGAATACTCCGACTGGACACAGAGACCTGCACTCCGCTTTTAGTTAACGCGCACGCTGCGAATTTTTATTGTTCAACAACGCACAGGAGAAATCTCCCACCGGCGCCACCTTGGAGGTCAAGATCCATTGCCATATATACGGGGTGGCCAGTGAACGGTTGTGCAGCGCGAGCAGTCGGTTTTTTCAACCAAGAAACTCGCTAGCAGACGCTGCCGGCGTCGGCGTCGCGAGGCGAGAGAGGGGGGTAGCGTAGGAGAGGGGGGACGCGCATGCGCAGTGGGAGTGTGGACGCCGCGGGCAGGTATGCCTATAGGAGAGAGGGGGGGGAGCGTAGGAGAGGAGAAAGAGGGGGGGGACGCGCATGCGCAGTGGGAGTGTGGACGCCGCGGGCAGGGATGCCTATAGGAGAGGGGGGGAGCGCAAGAGGGGAGAGAGGAGGGGAGGCGCATGCGCAGTGAGGGTGTGGTTGCCGCGGGGAGGGATGCCTAGAGGAGAGAGAGGGGAAGAGGAGGTTTTTATTTTTATTTTTTTGAAAGGGTTTGCGCATGCGCAGTAAGGGTGGTCACGCCGGCACACCACCACCACCACCGGATTAAGCTTCGCCATAAGATGCTTCACATCTAAAAACGAAAGAGTCATTATCCGCCGCCTATCGGTGCCGCCAGTTCTCGCGTGGTTTCTTCTTACACAGATAGTCCAGTTCTCTTTTTGACAACGCAATGGACGGAGTGCTGACGCATGTGTCGCCCGCCTTGTGAATTTCAACAGCCTCTACTATTTCGCTCTTCCTCTGTTCCCCGCCAACGTGCATCACAGAAGTGGCGTCATATGCTGGAGTACAACCCTCGCACTTCTTGCAGTGCATCGCCAATAAACCACTCCCTGCAAGCGATGTTTTTAGAATTTTAGATATTTTTAAGGCGTGCGCGGGGGGACTGCGTTTCACTCATGAAATGCCTGTCAATGGCACTATCCAGTTTTTAGAATTATCTATCTGCTTTACGGGCGTGAGCACATGCTGGATGTACAAGCCACGTTCCAAAAAAGAGGTCCTTAATTATGCATCAGCCCATTCGAAGCTGGTTAAGTGGGGAATTGTGACGAACAGCCTGCGTGCAGCCCTGCAGTAGTCCTGTCCGCACAATGTTCAGGCAAGTTTGAGGGGACAACTTGCACGTCTTAACAAGGCGGACTACCCTCGTCAAACCGTGATCTCGGTGGCTGAAGCGCTCTTGAGGGAGCTAAAAGCTAGCCTTAGAGGGAAGGCGGCCAAGGTGGACTCGGATAAACGCATGCCACGGGTTTCAATCCCGTACATTCACGGCGTTTCCCACCGGCTCAAAAAAGTGGCGCGAAATTGTGGTCTTGGCGTCTTGTTCACGGCTCCTCATAAGCTGGCGGGGCTCTGTTCCGCTGTGACGCATCCTGAAAAGCCGCGGTGTGCTAAGAAACACCAATCAATGTTCACAGCTTGCAAGACAGGAGTCGTGTATACACTTCCACTTGCTTGCGGCAAGGTGTATATCGGCCAGACGGGCAGATGCGTCAATGACAGGCTCAGGGAGCATCGTACGGCTGTTCGATCGCTTGCAGGGAGTGGTTTATTGGCGATGCACTGCAAGAAGTGCGAGGGTTGTACTCCAGCATATGACGCCACTTCTGTGATGCACATTGGCGGGGAACAGAGGAAGAGGGAAATAGTAGGGGCTGTTGAAATTCACAAGGCGGGCGACACATGCGTCAGCACTCCGTCCATTGCGTTGTCAAAAAGAGAACTGGACTATCTGTGTAAGAAAAAACCACGTGAGAACTGGCGGCACCGATAGGCGGCGGAGAATGACTCTTTCGTTTTTCCTCCTTTTCTTTTTTTCTTTTTTTCTGTTTCTTTTTCTTTTCTTTTGGAGGATCAACTTTGTCTATGTCGTGGCACCTGCGTGTGCGCAAAGAAATGTATTGTGCCCTTCACGTCGATTAAAAATTCAGTTGAAGTCTAGTGCTAGTCCTGTTACTTTCTATGTCGTCCTTTGTGCGTGTTCGCTAGCAATTATGGAAGCAGTCAATCAACACCAACTAGCCCAGCTCAATGCTTTATGAATGTGCCGTTCGCGACATTGCGCATTTCCTCTTCCTTTTCATTTTTTGTTTTAATATTGTTACGGGTAACTTATTTAAGAAGTCAAAGCGCAGGGTGGACAAGATGGCACCAATCCAGCAACAACCAAAAAACCGTCGTCTTTCTCCTCTTTCATGCAGCCACGCTGCGGCGGCTGTTCTGTGTCATAACCCCCCGGCGGTAAAAGCACCGTCTCGGTGCTTAGTCTACACAGATGAGGCCGAAGGCGGGTGATAAGGCTTGAGTCGAGCTATGTGAACGATGTCGGTCGAAGGTGACAATGACATTGTTGGGTCAGCTGGAACGATCTCATAAGTAACGTCAGTCACCTGGCGAACGACACGGTATGGTCCAGTGTAGCGCGAGAGCAGTTTCTCCGAAAGCCCTACACGCCGAGTGGGTGCCCAGAGAAGCACAAGGGAACCCGGGGAAAAGTGCACGTTTCTATGATGAGAATCATAAAGCCGTCTTTGGTGCTCCTGCGAGGCCTGTAGACGGTTTCGGGCGAGTTGGCGCGCGTAGTCGGCTCGGGCGATGGCTTCGCCGGCATATTCAGTGGATGAGGGCAGCCAAGTGTCAAATGGTAGCGTGTGTTCTCGACCGTATAGGAGATAGAATGGCGAATAGCCGGCAGTGTCGTGACGCGAGGAATTGTAGGCGAACGTCACATATGGCAAATCAATGCCCCAGTCCTGGTGGTCAGCCGCTACGTATTTAGAGAGCATGTCGGTTATGGTTCTGTTGGAGGCGCTCCGTGAGACCGTTTGTTTGTGGATGGTACGAAGTTGCAAACTTGTGCTTGGTAGAGCAAGAGCGCAGGATTTTTGTTCGACGACAGCGGAGAGGAAGGTGCGGCCGTGGTCAGTGAGGAGTTGGCGTGGAGCTCCGTGTACCAAAATAATGTCGTATACCAGAAAGTCCACAACATCGGTAGCGCAACTTGTCGGAAGTGCTCGTGTGATAGAGTACCGGTATAAAACAGCGCTAAAAGACGGGACGAAGAAAATGACACAAACCACGGCGCTGACTAACAACCAAATGTGTTTTTATTCTACCAGTCCGCATATATATGCTCCACCACAATCGCAAGAACAACAGAAAGAAATCGATGATCAGCCTGCGCAGAGGCAACAAAAATACTCATTTGGACAGAAATGTTATCTCCTTCGGAAGGAGGGAAATCGACGGTAGGCTAACACAAGCCTCGCCGCGTTATAAATGTGATAAGCTTCAGAGATGAGGCGCGCGCGTTCATCATAGTACTTTGACAGAATAATTGAATCTTTAAAAGATTGCTCACAACCGCAATCATTACAATGAAGAGACAGTTCACTATCTCTAGCTTGTTTTCGGACCTTGTTCGCGTGCTCGCGCATGCGGTCATTAGCGCACCGGCCCGTTTGACCAACATAGTAACGCCCGCAAGAAAGTGGAATCTTATAAACCACAGCATCGCAACATTCAACAAACTTTTGCCGGTGCTTCTTACTACACCTTTCCGTCTTGGTCTCTCGATTTACTTGCTGACACAAGCTACCAAGCTTATTTCTAGCAGAAAACAACAACCTGACGCCTGCCCTGCTGACCACTTTCTTAAGATTATGTGCCACCTTGTGCACATAAGGTATGACCGCTACTGATTGCTGTGGGTGTGTCGCCGATTGAACAGCTGTTGAGCCCTTGTTCTTAAAGCCAGATACGAGGCCTTCTGCGATGCTGGTCAGAAGCGTTTCTGGGAAACCTGCAAGCTTCAGACGTGCTACTTGACAAGAAAAACTCGCTTCAACCTGGTGGTCACAGGACCTCTCAAGCGCCGCCTTCATGCACGCCCTTGCAATGCCGCGCTTCACAATCTTCGAGTGCGCAGAAGAAAAAAGGAGAAGGCTTTTTTGTGACCTAGGCGCATACCCCCAACAGACATGGTTGTTTGAGAACGAGAGTTCCAAGTCCAAGAAGCGAAGCCTATTGTCTGAGGGATGCTCAGTGGTCAATTCAAGTGGACTTAATTCCGTGAGGAATACGTCGAAAATTCCAGCAGCAGGCTGTACGTCACGAGAGTTAGTGCTATAAAAAATTAAAAAGTCGTCCACGTATCGCATCACCTTTATCGTGCTAGTCTGTCTGAGCTTCTGTCGAGATTACGGTCATAGCTGGCTAGTAAAATATCGCTGAGAACAGGGGCGATGCATGAGCCTATGCAGACTCCTTTCCGCTGAATAAAAAGCTTATCGTCCAAACTGATGAAGGTGGATTGCATATAAAATTTTAAAAACTCTAAAAGCTTGTCGACAGTGATTCCACATGCGTTCTGAAACTTAACAACGCCGTATCGGTCAATGCAATTACTGACTTCAGCACACACATCATTCTGAGGCAACGAGTAATAAAAGTCCTTGATATCGACTGAAAAAGCACTCACACCCACTGGACAGTCATCTCGAAGATAGGCGGAAACGGTACCTGGGGTCCTTATGAGGTAGGGGTCGTCGATGTCAAGGAGGCACAAAACCTTTGCAGGAACGCACCAACTTCTCGCTGCCAGGTTCCGCGTTCAGAAACGATGGCCCGGAACGGGCAAAGTTCCTTATGAGTCTTGGCGCTGAAAAACGCTGAAAGGCTGGTTCCTTTGCAGGCCTTCACGGATGATGCCAATTTCGCAAGTCCTGCTTTTTCGCAGAGCTGAACAGCCCTTGTTTTCACTTTCGTAAGGACCACTCCTTTCACTTCGTTGAAGTTGCCGTTAATGGCCGCGTCTGCTTTTTCCTTGTACAGACCACAAGGCACCACGACGAATCCTCCTTCTTTATCAGACAGGAGCAGCTTCAAGCCGGCATCCCGAAGGACAGCAACCGCTGAGCGGAGCTTGACCGTGTTGCCTTTTTTAACCCGCTGAGGCAGGCAGTCAACTCCTTCCCTGATGCACCGGTCAACTTCATCTGTCCTTGCTTTACCAGCAGCTGTTCTGACGAGGCTGAGTAGTTCTGTCCTGTCCAAATCGGGGTGCTCACAGAATTTAGGCCCGAGCTTTAGAAGGTCAGCGACGTTCTTCGGAACTGAGGCTTCTCCGAGTATCTTGACGTCTTTACCTTGCTCCGGATACTGATGTTTGCTCCTATGACTCTATGACGATACGCCGACGTGGACTTAGTGAAAAACTTCTTCGGCGATACTTCGGGCTGTACAAGGTGCTTCGACGTCTCGGTGCTCTGGACTACGAGGTCGTCCCGGACGGCATAACGAACTCTCAACGGCGCCGTGCGCGACCTGAAGTCGTCCATGTCGTGCGCCTCAAGCCGTATTACGCGCGTTAGCAAACCTGAGGACTGCACTTATTGCTTAATTATTGTACTTTCTTTCTTTATTGTTGTGATTTGTTGTTGCATACAATTTCCCCCCGTGTTCTGTTTTAAGCATCGGGACGATGCCTTTTCAGAGGGGGGGCATTGCCACGCGCTATTCTTATTTTCGCTTTTGTTGTATTCGGTTTTCGCCCTCAAAGAGCGTCAGCAAAGCTCAGCTCAAACCGCGCCTTATTGTTCTAGAACCTTCGCGATTATTGTAGATCGTTTTGTTAAGATTGCGCGCAAGACGCGACCACTCGAGATTATTCCAGAGCTTGCGCGATGACCAGTGATAAGGCTAGAATGTTCGACGCGTGATGCATAAAAGCCGGCGCGCTCCAACGATGTTCAGTTCATCGACGGCCGACGCTCTGTTCGCCGCTATCAGTGCCAGCGTGTATTGCTGTAACCTTATTTTCCGTTTACCGGCCACAAGTTCGGCCTAATAAACAGTTTCATCCTCGACACGTAGCCTGCTGCCTTCGTCGACGTCACGACCACGTGACAATATGTTCGTCATACAGTCACGTCACGCAATATCAATTTTGGTGTATATAAAGCTAGCGAAAAGGCCGCGAGCACACCATGAGCGTGGCATATGCCGTAAATGACACCCATGTCATGATTTTCATCCTACCACCTGTCATCTATGTTCGCTATCCAGTCACGTCACAACAATACAAATTTTAGTGTGTATCAAGCCAGCGAACAGGCCACGAGCGCACCGTAAATGTGGCACGCAATTCATGCTGTACATGACATGTAATGATTATTCATATTACCACTTGTCATTTATGTTCTTCATACAGTAACGTCGTGCATTAACAAATTTGGTGTATATCAAGCTAGCGAAACGGTTGTGAGCGCACCATGAGCGTGGGATGAACCTAAATAATGTAGTCCATGACATTGACGTCATGATTCTCATTGCACCACCTGTCATTTATGTTGCGCATATGGAAATGTCTCGGCATAGCCATTTTGGTATATTGCATGTTACCGAAACGGCCGCTACAGAACCATGGCCATGACGTGTAAACCACGCTGTTCATGACAAGTAAGTCAAGATTTTCATGATATGACGAGTCATTTATGTTCGTCATAGAGTCATATTACGCCATTCGATTTCGGTATCAATTCCACTAACGAAATGGCCAGGAGAGCACAAAGTCGTAGGCCGCTAGATAGATACATAGCTAGATACGCTGAAAATCGCCGAAGATCGCCAAGAAATGCTTCGCATTTAAATAAAAGAAAGGTGCGCCACGCACTCGGGAAAAAATGTGGTGGGGGGGGGGGGGGGGGGGCATGTGAGGAGAGAAATCAACCACTAAAAAATTCGCCGCGTATCTGCGTGCTTCGCTGCAAACGTCGTCGAAAGACGATAGTCTTGTGCCGGCCGTACTACTATGTTTTGCCTTGCCTCAGACAGCGCCTACTCTACTTTGAATTGGCCGCAGCTGGCTGGCATTGATAAAATAGGAGGAGGCGCTGCGCGAGATATGGACGCCATTGAAAAACATGAGCTTGTGCTGAACCAAGGGCATTACACCGTGACCAAGGGCCACTGCCAGCGGCAGCGCCTTATCGTCGGCACAGGGCTTTTAGGGGCGAAGCTCCTTAAGGTGTGGGTCGTTCCCTCCTCCGTACATAGTACATAGTATGTAGCCAGCTCTAGTTTTATGAATTGCTCACTAGATGGCGTTGTGTGTATATGTCCTTGGAAATAATATCACTAGATGGCGTTATTGGTTTTCGTGTAGTTGACGATTAAAGAGGATAGATGGCGCTGTTATAATTGAGATCGTCGGGCCGACGCGGTACTCGGAGTCGAGCACCGGAGGTGGACTCCATCGAACACCAGAGAGGAGGTAGTCAGCTCCACAGTGCTCTCGTGTGAGTCGCATGCAAAACCAGGGCAGCCGGTATCTGCGGAGCATGCGGCGGCTCTGGTACTCACGGCGGCACAACCCATAGCCAAGGACGCGTGGCTTTCACAACTCACAGCAGCGTTCTGTGGCGATGCATGCGGAGGCGAGGCGTTGCGTCGAGCACTGGTGTGGACTTCGGTGTCTGAGTAGGTGGCATCGTCTTCCTCTGTCGTGGAACGCGAACTGGCGTTGTCGCCGAGGCTGGGAGCGCCCGGAACACTAGTCGGCGACGCTCGTGCCCAGCCCACGACCGAACACCGGCAATGTACGGGGGGGGATTCCCGGTTACCCGAATGATCCTTCCGAGCTTCGCCCACTCACTATCATTCACTTCGTGGATATGCTGTGATTTTTTTCGTGCAAAGCGTCGCAGTTCATGCACAGTTTCGCATTTTCAGCGCAGCCTAAAAAACACTAGGGTCTTTCGAATTGCGTACCTATGTATTTTCTAATAAAAGAACACACGACCTGACACTTACATATTAATGTTGCACCTCAGGTATGCGTAGTATTTGCTGTTTGATCAAATATGTTCACAAGTATGAACGCAAACACCAGTTCAAGATGGCTGGGCGTTCAGAAAGTGGTTAAACTTGGCCGAGTAGCTCAATCTGGTTACGGACAGACAGACAGCCAGACCAAAATTTTTGCGTCGAAGTATCCCAAGAAAGACTGTCGTCTTTAAAATTAGCAGCTGCTCCGTGTACGAATACAACCGATGAGCGAAGCTCCTTAGAAATGGCACGCACGCGGCGTTCGCCGCGCGGCGTTTTATTGTCTAGGCAATGGGCAGACGATCGGGTGAAGCAATGGTTTCGCGCGTTCGCCGATTTGAGGGGAGCGGGCAGAGACGAAGGGAGAGAGGGGGGACACTAATCTGCCTCCCTTTTGCATGCGTTCGTATTCTCGCGCTTTGCGCATCGTGCAGACGCCGTCCGTGTTCCAGCGCTCATAAAGCTCATTTATCCTCCCGCGTGAGGGAGAGACGCTGCAGCTGGCACCGTGCCAGGGAGCTTCAACGGCGACGGCGGAGTGCCGGCCTAAGGAGCTTCGCTCCTCCGGCGTTCGGCACGAGAGAGGAGAAAAAGCTAGCGCCTAAAAAAAGAAGACACAAACAGCCCGTGGAGTGGGAGGGTGAGTGTGCGAGAAGAAGCGAGCGGCTGTTGTTACTGTTGCCATGACGACGTAAACAACGTGATCGCCACGTAATCGCTACGTAATCGCCGCCATTGCCGCGCTGCCAGCCAGAAGGGCCGTAACTCAACGGGTCTCTCGGCGCTAGCGGCGGCGGAGCGTTTACATTTTACAACCCTATGGGACTTCTACGAAGAAACATCCCCCTGGAAGTGACATGCCAACGATCAAGTTATCGACAGCCCACAACTATGCCCTCCACTATCGTTGCAATATCTCATTTCTTTTTGTTGGGCAGGGCGCAAGTTTACGCAATAAAGACTTTAATCCTTACCAGCGCTAGTTCTGCGTTCATCGCCTCAGCCATGTTACAATATTACCATGGACCATAACACGCTACCTCGAGCACATACTTTCGCAAGCTTACGTGAGCAAGGTCACCTGAGAATGCTCACGCGGCGAAATCTGTCATTCAGCAAGCAAACTGAAACAACCAAGCAGTGTTAGGTCACGCTCTGGAGTTTCTATAAAGGTAGGCTCACATGTTTACAGTTTATTTTTATTCAGATACCCAAAAGGCCCAGAAGGCATTACAAAAGCTGGGGGGGGGGGGGGGGGGGGGCAATGAATGGGGCAAGTAATAGGCAAAACAAACACTAAATAATATTATAAGAATAGATGAACAACAGTAAAAAAAACAAAGAAAAACAGTTTCCTTTTATACGGTAAATATGTTTCATCATATAACACAAAGGAAACTGTTAAATTGTTTGCGTGCATAGTGGCCATTAGGCAGGTAAGGTTTTTTTTTTCTGAACGAAAGTATATCCTTCGCTATTATATGCTGCAGAACCATTAAAAAAGTTCCCCAGGCAAAATTTACGATCTTCAGCCATCTTCAGGTCTCGCAAGCATGAATAAGAGATGCTTAATGGCAAGGAAAGTACAGTCCCTTCGTGAAGCAGTTTCACGGTCATTTTAGCTTTGGAGAATATGAGCGAATCACTCACGTCTTTGATTCTCAAAGAAGTTACATAAATGTCCGGAAATATCCGTATGTGAAGCATCTTGTTTGTGACCAAAATGAAACAAGTAGCTGCCAAGAGACTTCTGTACATAGCGCAGCAGCTTAAAGTTTACCATAGGAGTTCCCATCTAGTCTAAAATTCCAGTTGCTCCGCCGCACAAGGAGACAATATTTTGTGCTGTAAACTTTTGTTCCTTTGGCACAATAGAATGCAAACGAGTGCTATTTCTCACGTAAAATTCAGCTTCTCAACTGACATGGATTGTTACAAATCTTGCTGCAATATGTTCCTGCCGTATAAGTAACATTGTTCAAACACCCTTGCATTTCTAAAAGTCGAAATATCGTGCCCAATAGACCAACAGGAAATGCGTCACTATGAAGACGAAACAGGGTTGCGGGGACATGTGTTAGACAAGAGAATGCGAAATGGAATACTGGTGCTCTGGTAAATATGTTCACTCGAAAATTCAGATTTCCGTTATTCGCATGTTATAGAGCCCTTCACGCGCATATTCTAGTTTTTATGAATTAGTATTCTAGGACTACTTCACTAACGCAACATCGAGATTGCCGATTCCGGAAATACTGCAATACAGAAAAAAAACACGGAGATGCGTCACTCGACGTCATTTGTTGCCAACGATTTTTGCACTGACTTCTTTTTTTTCATGGAAACGGATGATAATTTCTTGCTCCAAAAATGCCTTCGGCCCTAATATTTTCGGCGAAAAAAAGTTCTTTCGATGTTCAAGTGCACTTTTCACTTACCCGAATGTCATGGAATCACGTCATGAAAAGCCAGAAGCCCACAGCTTTATTTACGTTTCCATAATTTATGTTTTTTACTATTATATAACTATATTTTAACGCTTTAGCCACGTTTAGTCTTTAGCTTTTAATTTTAAAAACTAGCCCTACGTTTCGAGACCCGTTCGGTTTCTTCATCGGGGGGGTGACTGTGCGGCTTGGCTCCGAAGCTACCGCTTTTTATTGCGATAGCAATTATATGGACACTCTCGGCTGGTTTTTGCCGTTGACGTCGCCGTCATCTCCCGTATATGTATATGTATCTATATATTTATAAAAGCCACAAAGAAAAATAATTAAGAAAGATTTTTCCGACGCGCGGCATCGAACGAGGGACCTCTCGCTCTCCAGCGCGTGGTGCTAACCGCTGAGCCACGAAAGCGCACGTCTTTCAACGTCCAAACGGCTAGCTATTTATATACAGCGAGTTTTCAGCATTACCAGCGAGATGGCGCAAAGGACGCGCTCGGCGAGGCCATAGCTCGGCGCCCCGTATCGCCACGTGAGGGGTAGACTTTGCCCCGTGAGGGGTAGACGCCCATTCACCCGTTCGCGCGCGCTTATCTCGTGGTGGGGGGAATTGGGCTTTCGCCGGAACGATTGCGTTGTAGTTACTGAGCGCACGAAGGTCACTTCGCTCGAGGCAGTCCCCCCGTTTGCGAAAAGAACACGCTTTTCAAACACAGCGAAGTAACAACTGTGACACTAGTTAGTTCGCGCTCGTCTGTACCTGTGAATACGTTTCGTGCATCGTTTTTGTTTGAGGAGAGCGTTAAGTGTCCAGTTGTGAACGTTATTGGTTCTCTCTCGTCCTGTGCGTGTTGTTTTCGTGCGTCATGTGTGCGTGAGCAGCGCGCTACGCATTTCGACCTGCTTGCCATTAGTCGCTTGACATTCCAATTTGTTGCTATCATATTCATTGCTTTGCCTTGTGGCGAAACTGTGTTTTTTTTTATTGTTATCTCCCGCTCCACCATCACTTTTCCCGTCGTTCTTGTTAATGAGTTAGTTTCCACATTGGTTCCGGAGACCGTGTACATACACGCTCGGCGGGGTCCGAGTTGACCGGTTAATGTTTCCAGGTATCGTTTCGATATGCCAAGATTCTAGGAATTGTGTTTTGGTGCGGCTACGTTTCGTTTCGATGACCCGGGCAGCGTCGAAGTTGATACGATGGTCCAGCTTCTCACTGTGTTCCGCGACAGCGTTTCGAGCTGCATTGAAGCTACGTACGTTGTTTCGAGGTTGCCCTACCTTTTCCAGAAAGTATTTTTGTCTCTATCTCGCCGATGTAAGTGAGGTGGCAATCTGTGCAGGGAACTTCGTAGACTAGCCCAGGGAACCTTTCTTTTGGCAGCCGGTCTTTTTGGCCTTGGGAACAGTCACCTAAATGTTGATACGGGTTTTTATGCCACCCGAATACCCTCCTTCCCAAACACCCTCACCATTTCGTCGCTGATTCCCTAGAGCTACGGGACCGTGATGCGGTAGGGTTGTTTGGGGGAAGGTTTCGTTGTTGTCTCCACTCATTGCAGAAACGGGCACGCGGGGGAAATTTCTCCGGTCGTCCCATCGTCGGCATACTCGGCCAGACACCCATCCAGACAGATCTATGTCAGATATGTTTGCCTATGTATATAACGCCATAGCGTAGAAGAGCCAGTGTCGAAGAAAATGTGGCATGGATGACGACGGCAATGTCCGTGAACGAAAAATCTGAATGGATGCAAGGAATGGAAATCATTGTTTCAGCCGCTATCAAACGCGGGCATTCTGTGTGGCAGTGAAGTGTCCAACCACGTATTTTTGACCTGTGGAGTGACTTTAACATACGTGACACTGCGTGCATGGAACGCATAATCACATCAGGCATCACACCATGTGAATCGCGTAAAGAGAGCGTGGTTTGAAGCTATCCAACCATTACAAAGCGCTCAGCAATAATTCGTCATTACCATCAGTGTCATGATTATATCGGGAGCGCTTGCAGTGGATGGAATTGAGAGAGACACGGGAGTCGGAGGTGGCACAGCAAACATTCTTTATCGAACCAAATGTCAAAAAATCCAAAAGCACTCGTAATTCACGCCGAACAAAACATGTGCAAAATAATCGCCCATCAATCAAAAACGAAAGTAGCTACAATCTCTAGTTCAGTGCTTTAGCCCTAAGCCAGTCTAGCCACTATGGCTTCAACGTGTCTACTCTCCTGGGATCACACACTAATCGACTGTCTTACTACTGTTCGTGGCGTCGGCTCGGTGACGACGTAGCCTTGCCGGCACGTCGCGTCCGTCATTGACGTCCTGGAAGCGGTCGTACGGTCGCCGTCTGTCAGCATCCGCCTGACGATCCCCTTGTCTCCATTGCTTGTAACCCGGTCGTCGTGGGTCTCGGAAGCTTAGGCCTAACTGCGTCTTCGGCCTCTCCCAAGTACCGCCAGGCCAAACCGACGACGTGGTGCTCCGGCGACTGTCATGTGGGTCGCAGCCGTCCTGTTAAGAAGGTGGAGAGCTGCAGAAGCACCGGGAACCGCTGTGATGAGATGCCGCAGGTTCGCGGAGCGTCTCTCGGCTTCTACCGAGGTCGACGGCTGTTTCCCGGCACCCTCACGCCGCTACCTCCGGATCCGGGTGCCTGCTGCTTTCGCCGCGACAGCGACGCTGACTCCTTAACCTTCATTCGGCGCTCCACAGGACAATGCCGTCTCTTTCTTCTGGGGTTTCCCACCACGACTCGGGTCGCGTGCCACGCACCCTTCACCGACGAATCACGTGCGCGAACGTGGCAGTGGAGCACACCATCGGGTACTTTTCCGTGGCTCCGCACACCATCGAGTACTTTTCCGTGGCTCGGCACACCATCGCAGACTTGTGGCACGTGCCTCGTGCCACTTTACTCATGACAATGAGCCAGGCCTGTAGCCAGGAATTTTTTTTCGCCCACTTGCTGAAGACCTTGACTATTTTTGAAAAACACCTATTTTCATTACTTATTTTCGGTAAAACACCCTCCTCCATCACAATTTCGGGATGCGGGGGGCTCCTGGGCACCCCCCCCTGGCTACGGGCCTAGGAACACATCGTCAACATAGTGTGCTGCTACAAAGATGCGCGCATCGCCCTACAGACGCGTTGTGGATACATCGCCATTTCTCAGTTGGTGAATAATGGCGTAATGGGTACTTCACAACTGCACTCGCACTAGGTGCCCCAGGAGAGCTTACAACGGCACTTGTTACGCGCCTAGAGGTTCCTTTCATCCCGTCAAGATTAGGGTACTCACCTTGGAGCGAAGCCTGGCATGCGAATGAGAAGGCGATGCAAATGGGGCGCGAAATGTTCTCGCATGCAACACTGCAATAAAAACTTGATCGGACTCAATCTTTTTTCAGCGGACATGTGGCTCTGCACTCATCCGGGTCAAGAGAAGGACGAGCTGCGAGTTGTAGATCAGTCCGCTATCTTCCATTTCCAAAGAGCGGTGAAACATCACGAGTATTCAGGCGTGGTATATTTGCTTACACACTAGCAGCACAGGGCCGACTGCCTTTACTTTCCCGTAACCTTCAGTGATTAACGCCTAGTGTGTGCCTGTGTTGGCTTATGGCTGACGTCAGCTAGTCTTGCTAAGTCATGGCCGATATTGCTTGTAGCGTTGGTTAATGATGGCTAAATGAAAGGTGATGTCGAATATTCCTCCATATGGGCGACTGAACCTTTGCTCAATGGTGCGCACAATTCAAGGGTTGGCTAAATGGCGGTTAATGAGCGTTCTCTAGGAAAATATATGGCATTCTCTGAAGAGGCTTTTGTCCCCACGCATTCGTCGTCATCGCCCTTACTTGCATTTCGTTTCCTACACTCTCGGTGCTCGCAACATTCCTATTGAAGAACTTGGAGATCGCTTCAACTACACTTTCGAGAGCAAATGACTATAGCGCAATTGGACTGTGTTTGTATCGCCTTCCCAATAGTGCCACACGTGCTCCTTTCTTTCTATATTCATTTTATCGCCCATTACAATGTAAGTGCTGCCTTGCGCAAAGCGCACCCGAATGACTGCGAACTATCTAGATCATCTTAGAACCTTTCGATTAGATTACGTGCACAGCCCGAACGTTAGAGCTTGTTCTGGAACTTACGCGGCCGCTACCGATAACGCTAGAATCTTCGATAATACATGTATAAAGCCCGATGCGCTTGACCACTTGTCAGATTATCGACGACCGACGCTCTGTCCGCCGCTATCAGGGCCAGTGTGTATTGCTGCAGTCTGACTTTCAGTTTCACGGCCACAACTTCGGTCAAATGAGGAGTTTCTTCTTTTACACGCTGACTGTTGCCTTCGTCAACGTCACGACCACGTGACAATAGCTAGCCTAGGCTATGCTTTTCGGTGGACACCGAATCGGTGCCACAAAAAAAAAGAAGAAGAAGAATCATAAGCGCGGCCACCTTCAGGCTCTTTTATCAATGCATGCGGCGCCAGGAAGCACAGCAGGGCGATGGCGTATAAAGCGCGTCCTTTGCGTCATCTCGCGGGTGATATTCAAGCCTCTGCCACGCTCAAGTACATCCGAGATGTGTCTACCACCAATGGTAAATGGTGTATATAAATAGCTCGCCGTTAGTATGCTAGAGGACGTATGCGTGTTAGCCGTGCAGCTAAGCGCATCGCGCCACTGTGCAAGAGGTCGCAGGTTCGAAATCACAATGCCACTCGAACCAAAGATTTTCTCTTATTTCTTTATTTGCATCGCCCTCGAATTTTCGCTCACGGACAGCACTCATTTTTCCCTCGCAACTAACGATCCTTCGACACCAACACCGGTATTTCTGCGAAACGAGCTCTTTACGCTGTCGCGTTACAATTTTCTGTTGTGCTTCTGTCGTGCAGACGTCCGTAACCTCACACAACCTACCGCAAGCCGTTAAAAGAAGGATAACATATAGTTATAGTTATGTGGGCCTAGTGCAATAGCAGCGGGCTTAGTGGAATAGTGGGATCGAAATGCTAATGCGCAGTTCGCTGAACCACCAGTACCGTTTACCTTGCGAACGCCATTTTTCAGATTTAGCATTGTTTGCATGGTTAACGTAGTGTACATAAAATATGGCAGTGGTTCTGGACGCCTGCTTCGAACTGAATTTAGTGTTGATGTGGACGGATAATCTTTTCGGTAGTCGAAGATGCCGGAGATAGTGTGGGACTGCACAACGTACGCCAAGAATGATAGGGATCCTACCTCGAAAGTCCAAACAGGCTTGCAAAAGACGCTCTCTGGTATTTTTCAGGTGCTTCCTGCATCAGCGAATAGGCTATACTACCAAGTGCTGTGCCCCAATGGTTCTGCTCCAGCGATCAATGACTTACCGAAGATTCACAAAAACGGGACGCCTCTCAGACCCATAGCAGATTTCACTAGGTCACCCCTGTAAAGCCTTTAAAGTATCTTCACGGCATCTTGGCTCCCCTGGCAGGCAAGACTGAAACAAACCTCCGAAACACCAATGATTTCATAAGCAAAATGAAGAGTATCAGTGTGGACGCCGACGAAATACTGATTTCTTTTGGCGTCTGCTCCCTCTTCACAAGTGTTCCGCTGCTCTGTCCAGCCATACTCAAACATTACGACGCGAAAAAAAAGTGGGCAGTCCTAGTACTGTGGTGAAGTGGCCGACACTTACCATATGGTCTGGGCCTGCCAATTTAATCCAAAATTAATCCCAATTTCCAACCCCACCAAACAGGACTGGGAGACGACCCTGCTTAATAGCTCAGAACTAGAGGCACAGCGAACTCTGGTCCAGCGGGCTCGGGCGACGGCTTCGACTAATGACGTACCGGACTAGGGATGTCGACCAGCCCGGTGGGGATAAGGGCTATCTAGATTTCAATGAATGTTTTTATTGCGATAGCAATTATATGGACACTCGCGGCTGGTTTTCGCCGTCGCCGTCGGCGTCGGCGTCATTTGCCGTATATGTATATGTATATATATAACCGGGCCCGCCCGTCGTTCGTGAGCGTGAAAAGACGCGAGGGGGGGGGGGGGGGGGGTCCCTCGAGCGACCTTCGATTTTACGAGCGGGGCGCGCGCGTTATCTCCCCTTCTCGGCGGCCGACAGCGGGCCGGGGGGGGAGGGGGGGGGGGCGACGTTCGATTTTACGAGCGCGGGCGCGGGCGCGCGCTTTATCTCCCCTTCTCATCTCCCCTTCTCGGCGGCCGGGTCGGCGTACCCTTCTACGTGCTGCGCTCTCAACGCGAAGAGAATTCTCTTAAACAAGCGTTTTCTAGAGTTGCGTGAGATCGGATCCAAAAAGAGTTAGCTGCCAGCCTCACTTCGTATAACATTACAATTTTTTGCTATCGCATTCATTGCTTCACCCTTGCGGTGAAACTGTGACTTTTTTCCTCCTCCTCCTCCGTCGCCCTTGCTGTAGACATTTCCAGATAGTTGCTTCACAAGGACACGACATTGGCGGATCGCACACCGTTCGACGCCACTGAGCTCTGCACCTTGTTACGGTTTTGCCTTTCCAACACATACTTCCATTACAAGGGTGAATTTTACTGGAAAGTTTTTGGTACCGCAATGGGAGCATCGATATCAGTCACAACTGTAAATATCACAATAAAAGCAATTGAACACAAGGCATTGGAAGCATTTCAACCGAGACCCAAGGTTTTTCTGAGATACGTCGATGACTGCTTCTGCGTGATAAAGAAGAAAGACTTCAAACCTTTCCTTGACTGCCTAAATGGCGTCGAACCTTCCATCAAGATTACTGTAGAAAAAAAATTACACCATCTCCCGCTAAAGGGAACCATGTGTAGATGTGAAGCAGCGGGCGCTAACGCTTACACTGGCGGCGGCGTTGACGCTGGCGCTCATCGGAGCGTTGCGCAGGAGAGAAAAACTGGGGAGGCGCAAAGCACGCAGTGATGGAGCGCTGTTTTCTAGTGGAACATGCCAATCGCTGCTAATGGGCAATGAGAGACAGAAGACTCCGACTGGACACAGAGACCCGCAGTCCGCTTTTAGTTGACGCGCACGCTGCGAAAATTTTTATTGTTCAACAACGCACAGGAGAAATCTCCCACCGGCACCAGCATGGAGGTCAAGATCCATTGCCATATATACGGGGTGGCCAGTGAACGGTTGTGCAGCGCGAGCAGTCGGTTTTGTCAACCAAGAAACTCGCTAGCAGACGCTGCCTGCGTCGGCCTCGCGAGGCGAGAGAGGGGGGGGGAGCGTAGGAGAGGAGAGAGAGGGGGACGCGCATGCGCAGTGGGAGTGTGGGCGCCGCGGGCAGGGATGCCTAGAGGGGAGAGCGTAGGAGAGAGAGGGGGGGACGCGCATGCGCAGTGGGAGTGTGGACGCCGTGGGCAGGGATGCCTAGAGGAGAGAGGGGGGAGCGTAGAAGGAGAGAGGAGGGAAGGCGCATGCGCAGTGTGGGTGTGGTTGCCGCGGGGGAGGGATGCCTAGAGGAGAGAGAGAGGGGGGAGAGGAGGTTTTTATTTTTATTTTTTTGAAAGGGTTTGCGCATGCGCAGTAAGGGTGGTCACGCCGCACACCACCACCGGATTAAGCTTCGCCATAAGATGCTTCACATCTAAAAGAGAAAGACGGTTGCCTCCCTTTCTTGAACGCAATTGTAAAACGTACTCCCACAGGCCTCGCCTTCGCTGTGTACCGAAAGCCAACGCACTCCGGTAGATACCTCGTCTATGAGTCAGTCCATCCGCTTGCCCACAAACGCTCAGTGATTCGATCTTTAGTTCGGCGAGTCATTCGCACCTGTTCCTATGCAAGAAGCCTGCAGGAGGAGCTCCGGACCATAGAAAATGACCTGATCATCAATGGATAACCCAAGAATTTTATTATGGAAAACACTAATTCCGTCATGCATAAGCAGCAGCCAAACAGTCAAGCCGTGCATAACACAGCGTCTACATACATTCGAGATGTGAGGGAAGCCCTAGCCCGCATGTTTAGAAAACGCGGTGTGCAGATCGCGCATGTGCCAGCAAGCGAGCTTAAGGCTGACTTGCTAAATGTGGAGGAATTCTCTCCCTCAGCAACGCTTTGCTGATGTGATCTACAATATCTCATGCACCGATTGCGAATTGGTGTACATTGGAGAAAGTGGAAATTTCTGCAGACGTCTGAAGCAGCACAAGCATGACATCGCCAAGGGCCACACAGTGACAAATGCTCTCGCAGAGCATGCCGAGAAGACGGCCCACGAGATAAGCCGGGACAACACACGCATCATGGCCACGGAGAAGAGTTTGACAATGAGACTCAACCTTGAATCACTAATCATTCAGACAAGGCGTAACACAATCAATAGATCATCATCTGGCGTGCTAAATCACGTGTAGTCAAGGACTTTCCGTCATGCACTCAATGATACATAAGAACCTGCTGCTCAGCGGTCATTCCATAGTGAAGAAGGGAATCCCGAAACGTCATTTTGTTTTGTTTTGACATTGGTCAGTGACCTGTTTTTTCAACAATGCTTTTAACTGACCAGACGGTATCCCGTCGAACTCTCGACTAGGTAAGTACCGGTAAGATTCATGATTTGATAATGTTTGCCGAATGTGCTCCACCCCATCCTTATTCGTCTAGTTATTTCACTCATGGTTCGGCTCCGCAGTTACTACCTGTCCTAAGTAAACGTGTTTCTTTTCAAGTAGGTATACTAGGTATACATATTGCACTAAATATACTTCGACATTGCGGCAGCACCTAATACACACCTCGAACTTAGTAAATGTGCGACTATGGCAGTGCACATTTCAGTGAAATGCAACTGTATTCAACGTCATTCTTGAAACGATCGGTTCACAAAAGCGCATTACGCAGTTCCCGCGAGCAGTTTGGACTGTAGAGGATACTTCCTCCTCGGCGAGAGAGCCGCGAAAATTCTCTTGTGCACATTTGCGTAGGCCCGGTTCTGATAGCAGAATTTCTGACACGAAGATCAGCATAGACGGTAGCACCTAGGAAGAGAAAAAGAGAGAATTCATTAGTCCACTTACGACGCAGTAACCGGGAATTTTAATAGAAAGCACTTGTGGATCTCTTCCCTGATGCATCTAATAGTAAAATCTAGGAGCCTGCTGCTTTGTGGCCGATTATTTGCAGCACAGAGCAACATGGAGCGCTGACTGCGAGCCTAGTTGGTACGAGATATTTTAAATGTTGAGCACAGATTTATCAAGACCAGACAGGACGAAGGCGACACACCAACGGTATTCCCTTCGTCCTGCCCGTCTTGATTAACCTTCGCTCAACAATTAAGCAACTTGAAGATGGAAGCTAACAGATGTAGACATACTGCAAAGCAAAGCTTTACAAACGAGGCTGTAGTACCTAAGACTAACCGCAACGGGACTTATTTGACCACAACATGACTTTACGTTTACAGGTGGACTTCCATTTTTCAAAATCAATCTCGTTGTCCTCAAAAGGAAGCCATAGATTATTTCACGTGGTGAAGCTGTCGTTACGCTAATATGCAATCCATGGAACTCGAAAGAAATTAAGTATGACCACGTCTCTTCTGCAATTAGATAGATAGATAGATAGATAGATAGACAGATAGACAGACAGACAGACAGACAGACAGACAGACAGACAGACAGATAGATAGATAGATAGATAGATAGATAGATAGATAGATAGATAGATAGATAGATAGACAGACAGACAGACAGACAGACAGACAGACAGACAGATAGACAGATAGATAGATAGATAGATAGATAGATAGATAGATAGATAGATAGATAGATAGATAGATAGATAGATAGATAGATAGATAGATAGATAGATAGATAGATAGATAGATAGATAGATATGGTCCGAATTTATTTGGTTGGCTAAAAAAGAAACGTGGTAGGCAGTGACTTCCCTCGAATCATCTCCCCCTTTTATGATTATCTACACATGATTCGTATAACGAATCATAGCATTCCACCTGTTGTAAGTTACCCAAAACACGTATTCCTTGTTTGCTAGACATTCTCTTCAAGAGCATTTCAGTAAAGAAGCAATATTAGCTGCAATATGAATATAAAGCAAAAAAACGTACGGTCGGCTAACGGCTGGACTGCAATAACTGCGCAAGAGGAGTCCGATGCCTTAAAGAATAAAGATTCGATACCGATTGTGTGGCCTGAAAAAGAACAATGCAAAATGGGCATTTGAAAATTGATTTCAGATATACTTTTCTTTATATATATGCAACTTTGTGAAGTGCTACATATCGAGTTGTTTTGTTCACATTGGACCGGTGTGCAACCTAAAATCAGTGTTCATTCATTACTCTTTCACGATTCCTGTAACCGAAATCACGTGTTCCCTGTTTTTCGTAACCCTCACAGCTAATAAGCTTTACTGACTTTTCTGTTTGCTTCACGCACGGTCGCCATTTCCCCAAAGCTTCAACCCAACGTACCATTTTCTCCGCCTAACACGCATCAATATTATACATCCACCATGTGTCTGCCGTACTAGATATGAATGTCTCTTTTTGCGCTCGCGAAAAAACAATAAAAGTTAACGTTTCGCTCATACCGGCCAAATCCCCAGGGTTTGTGCGCTCAAGACTACAACTGGAAGAGAGCAGCTATCAAGTGGCGCACCCATTCATACAACCTGAAGTCGCTTGCGTGAGCCTTTCTTTTTTTCGATAACCTGACATGTCTATTACTGAACCACTTGAAGCAGAGGCTAGAGGGGTGAATTGTCATTGGCGCATGGGTATGTATAACCTCAGGTTTTCTATTACAATCTGGCCCGATCAAGCACTTTATTATGGAATAATCGGTTTCAAAACGTGCCTACATTTCTTCGTCTATTCATTCGTCAACTTGTTTTTTTTTTTATTGCTAATGGTGATTTCATTAAAGTAGATAGGTGGGTGAGTTGGAACTGATTCATATTGAAAACTTTTCAGCGCGAACGGGACGGAGCACAAAGAAGAGGACACTACACGACACTAGCGTTGTGATTTCATATATTACACTACACAACGCTAGCGCTGTGATTTCATATATTACACTACACAACACTAGCGCTGGTGATTTAATATATTACACAATCTAGTCACGTGTCCTAGAAAACGTAAATACCAAGCACGTGAAGGAGAACAAAAACGTTCCCACAGATCCACACATTATATGAGTCGATTTCATGTGAAGCAATGAAGAAATACACCATGCGGCATCCTTTTTTTGTTTATTTGAGCCAGAACTTACGAAGTGCAACGCATCTTTGTGTACTTTGAGTAGTTGTGCGCTTTAAACGGGCTTGCCACACACGTCCACTACACTGGCGCCTAAAGTGCAGCTTACGGTCTCACGTAACGTCAACACTCACGTTAGAGCAAAGAAGTCAGTTTTACTAAAACGAACTTTTACCAAAACGACGACTTTATTCCAACGTAGTCCCTATATAGTCGTTCCCAAAAGCAGTTTCGAGCACTGACGTGGCTGTGTGGTAGGGCACTTGACTGGCGCTCACAATGCCCGAGTTCGGTTACCGCTCAAAGAGCTTTCGTGTTCTTTAGATTTATCGGGATTTTTCGTTCACCAACACTGCCGCCAACTCCAGATATTCTGCGACACGCGGTAAGATTTGCAAAGTTCAATACCCCAGTTCTTGGTTTCATATAGACTGTAATTCCTTGTGGCGCATAACCGCATTCCACGGGCCAGGGAAAGCGAGTATACGCCACACAAGATCGAGAGAAATGACTTCAGGGTGTTCCTCAAGAGGCATGGCTGCGTAGAAGCATCTCCCACTCCTGCAAAGCGAAGCTTCAGTCCAAGGCTTGGCAGGTGCTGCCAGTCCCTACGTGGGACTGAGGGGGGCTGTGGAACCGGCTCGAGTTGACCCGCAGACAACTTAGTCTGCGAGCCGACTCTTATGAGTGCGAAGTCGAACGAAGATCTCTGAGATTTCAGTGTATATGTGCTATAAACAAAGTTTACGTATGCCGTGTGCATGAATGATTAACTTTTGCCGCAGTAATAAACGTATCATATTATTTTCCCCACTAATAATAAAGTGTCATCATTACTCTCAGCCAACCTCAACTTGCGAAGTGTAACGAAACATGGAACTCTGTAATGCGTCGTCCTCTCTAGCGCCTTCTAGCGGATCGTCCTTTCCGGCTATTTTCTGAAAGAACGCCACTCGTGCTCGGGAGCACGTGCTCCGCCTTCACTGTCTCCATTGCGCATTGTCGCCGAGTACTTCTAAATAAACACCGTCACAATAGGTGGAGGTGCTGTGCCCTCAAAACAACTTCGGTACCCATTTGATGCCCCTGTAGCTTCGATCCCGTACCAGCCATCTACCATCCCTGAAGGCGCCAGTCGTTCGGCATGTCGCACGAGAGCTGCCGCACGAGACCAAGAAAACTAGGCGCAGTCCACGAGGCAAGGGCTGCGATGCCATCGAGCTGCCTAAGCAATCAGCGAAGCCCATCGAAAGTAATAGACGTGTTTGTGCGTGGTGTTCGCGCATCTGTCCTTGTAGACACTGGAACCACCGTATCCGTTATGTCAGAAAAACCTAGCTCATAACTACGAAAAGTGACGACGCCACTCTCTGGGCTCCCCCCTTCCGTAATGCTAGCGCCCAAAGTATTCATCCTACAGCAATATGCACAGCCCGCGTCATCATTCAGGATGCTCTACGCCATCAAATTCATCATAATCACTGCATGCTCTCCCGACATCATTCTGTGATGGGATTTTCTCTCCCGCCACGACGCTGTAATCCATTGCGCACCGGCCGAAATAGAGCTCTAATCGTTCTCAGATTTCACGCCAGTAGAGAGTCCATCGGCATCAAGCAAGGTACTTGTCGAAAACATTAACCAAGTGCCTTGAAACTCGTCAACGGCTCCGTCTGTCTATTGCGACGGTCTCTCCAACACCTTTGCAATCCTTTCTGCATTTGACCGCGTTTGCACTGAGAGGCTTGCTGGTGCCATTTGTGACCGTTCAAGTCCCTCAGGGTCGCCCAGCTTTTTTTTTTTTTTTGTTACGAACCCAACCCGTAAATTGCTACGTTGGTGCGAGGGGAATGTCAAAGCAGAGTGGGTGCACCACTCTGCCAGTTTTGGACGCTTCCCATGGCACACGCTGTCCCAATTCCACGACGGTCAGTGCTGTTTCCACGTCTTATTCGTCACTCGCTGATGTGTTTGGTTCCTCCATTGCTGACAACCTAACGCCCGTCCAGCGTTCCCAGCTTCTCTGCCTCTTAGAAGAATTTCGTTCTTCTTTCGATGTCGCTCAAGCTTCTCTCGGCCGCTCGTCCGATGTCCCGCACTGCATTGACACTGGTGCGTGACCACCTCTGCAGCAACGTCGTGTAATTACCGCAAACAGAAGACCTGATCGATAGCTTCCAAGAAGCACATCTTGCAATCTTCTCATCTCTCGATTTGCGGTCCGGGTACTGGAAAGTACCCATGGCTGATGATGCTCGACCGAATACAGCCTTTGTCACGCATGACGGCTTTTACGAATTCAACATCATGCTGTTTGGACTGTGTAATGCGCCCACAACCCTTAAACGCATGATGGATATCATTCTGCGCAACCTGAAGTGGCACACGTGCTTGTGCTACCTCTACGACGTCATCGTCTTCGTTCCAGACTTTCGCACGCATCTTGAACGCCTGCGGCATGTTGTGTGGCGTTTAAGCAACGCCGCTGTACAACTGAATCTACAGTGCCAATTTGCCGCACGGCAGCTCACAATACTAGGCTACGTCGGGTCCAAGAACGGAATCCTCCTTCATCCAGCCAAGCTTCGTACCATGGCCGAGTTTCCCCAAACCTACATCCGTCAAAGAACTGCGCAGTTTCGTAGGCCTGTGTGCCTACTTTCGGCGCTTCATAGGAAAGTCACCACATCATATTGCAGCTGGCAAAGCTCCTTGGAGGTATCGGGCCCCTCTATTCGTAGTCGTCAGAGTGCGACGACGTTTTCGCAAAGGTCCCGTCGTTTGTTGACGTCTCCTTCAACATTACGCCACTACGACCCTACTGCCCCTCCAGAGGCACACAAGGACTTTTGGCGAGGGACGCACCGCTGCGTGCATAAGTTAGTTCGCACCTGCCTCAATTGTCAGCGCCGAAAAACTTTAACGCACCCGTCGCAACCAGATCTGCAGCCTTTACCTTGCCTTAACAGACCGTTTGGGTGCATTGGCATCGATTTGTATGGACGATGGCTAGTAACCACTCGGCCATCGTCACTGCTTACCATATCAGGCGATACGCGGAAACTGCCGCCCTTCCAGCGGGTCCAGCGCGCGATGTTGCCTCCTTCCTGCTCCACCAATTTATGATGCGTCATGGTCCACCCCTAGGAGCTGCTCAGCGATCAAGGCCGTTTCTTCTTGTTGGAACTCGTCGAAGCCATTTTCACAGAGTGCCACGTCGTTTCACCGCAATACTTCTGCTTACCTCCCGCAGACGAACGGCCTCACACAACATTGCAACCGTACGCTCGGCGACATGCTCCCTTGTACGTCGCCGCCGATCACACAAATTGGGGTGCCATTCTGCCCTTCGTCACCTATGTCCTACAATGCCGCCCCTCAGAGAACTACTGGTTTTTCACCCTTCCATACCAGCCGGATCGATCTGAGTGAACGCCTGTTTCTGCCAAAGCCAGACTTGTTGAAAAGTGTCGCGAGCTTGCCAAAACACTTGCTATACGCATGACCAAGAGCGGCAGAAGAGGATTCGGGTTGACACCACAACTTCTGCGCCCACGTTCTTTCCTGGAGCGCTTCTTTGGCTCTCCGTTCCTACCACTGCAACTGCCCTCTCTTCAAGACTACTGCCCAAATACGAGGGCCCCTACCGAGTCGTGGAACGCACATCCCCGGTTTAACTACCTGATCGAACCCATAACCATCTTCGGACAAGCCGCCGTCGAGGGCGCGACATTGTCTACGGGGAGCACCTCAATACTTACTACGACCTGCTCACAATGACAAGCTGTTAGGTCGCAGGGCAGGCTCCTCTTTCGTATCTGGGATAATTGAGGTTAATCATGGAACACTGTAATGGGTCGTCCTCTCCAGCGCCTTCTAGTGGGTCGTCCTCTTCGGATCTGTTTTGAAAGAACGCCGCACGCCCTGGAAGTCCGTGTTCCGCCTTGACTGTCGCCATTGCACATTGTCGCCAAGTACCTTCATATAAACACCTTTACAAATGTAACTTAATTGCACTTGGAAAATTTCTACGAAAGTAATAGGCAATGCAGTTTAATTGCTTTGAGGGATAATTTTGGCATATCTGTCAGGTAGTGGAGCATCTGTGCTTGGTTTGCTGAAAAAAATGAAAAAGATTACACGTCACGTGCTTAGGCTTGTCGCCGCTTGAAGTAAGCTGATGAAAGCGTTTAATTTTTTTTTAGGAATGAATTACGTATATTTTTAATACCTGCGTGCATGGTATACATCCGATTTGTGTTGCGTGTGCTAAAGTGGCCCCGCAAGGCAACGCTAGTCCTGTTGAAGAGAAATGATAAACGTTGTTCAGGAGAAACATAAACTAAATTCCAGAAAACAAAAGACGCTTACCTTACTCCGTTGTATAAGACTGTTCTGTTGAAAACAATAAACAACGGTTGGATAAAGCGCATTGAGTCAAACTTACAATGAACACGGGATGTTGTAGACGTTTTATATACCCATATGAACTCTCGAGTATTTACAAACTAGAAGAAAGACAAAAAGATAAGCCATTTATTTATTTATTTATTTATTTATTTATTTATTTATTTATTTATTTATTTATTTATTTATTTATTTATTTATTTGTTTATTTATTTATTTATTTATAATTTATGAACAAATGCCTTGATTCCCAGTGGTGCGTCCATGAAATATCATTGGATATTTCAGGACATTGTTTATCTCCTCGTTACATGTGACCTTTAATGCGTAAACATACTAATCACCTCAAACAGCATGCTCAAGGCGAAAAAATTCACAGGGTTTCTTATGCATTCACCTAAGATGACTCGAAGGCCCAAGCCATCTTATTTTATTGCGATATGAAATATAGGGACACACTTAACGGCTTTGTGCTGTCGCCGTGATATTCCAAGTCCAAACCGATATGATCGCCCCACGCATCCTACGTTGTACCCGCAGCTAAAACGGCGCCGGGCGGGGCCGACGAATGCGGCTGAAGCAGAGATGAAACAGGCTGGACATTTCCGGCGCACGGAGGACGCATGCCATACGATAAATCCGCGTGCAAAACCTGCCGTCGACTGCTCCTCGAGAACAGAATAAACACCCCGTCTGTCTTTCCTTCGGGCAAAGCAGCAAGTTCACTGAAGTAGGGTGGGGGCCGGACGATTGCATCGCTCGAGCAGCAAGTATGAACTTTGACCATAAGAGCGCGGTCCCGCGCGCTGGTGAGCGCACTATCTCGGCAGACATCAGCAAAAAACCGCCAGGCCTGCGCGGAACGCGCAGCACAGCCACAGCGAAAGCTGGGAAAGTGGCCTTTCTAGAGCCGTCTTTAAACACTCTTGGGGCAACTACTACAAGCGCACTTGCATGGTACCCACTGCCCCATAAATCATCATAATTTTTGTGTAGTGGCGAAGCGTCTACTATGCCATTATTCGTCATTCTTCAGAAAAGCGCGGTACCCGCTACACTCTTGTAACGCAATATGTGCAATTTGTTGATGCTGTGGCTGACGACGATGAAGAATTATGCCTGAGGCTTTTGTAATGGGTTGGAGCATTGAACGACCCACTCGTTACGCAATTCGCATTGTGTGACGCCTGGTTCTTACTTTACTGTTCTAAAACGTGTTACAACACACGTTAACGCGATTCCTTACCAGACATGAAGCCTGCATAGGGTCAGCTTGTACCGCAGTTTCAAGCAGCGGCGTAGCTCAGTGGTAGAGTGTTGGGCTGCCCCGCAGAGAATCCGGGTTGAAATCCCAATTCTGTCATAGGTGTTTTTTTCATTTATTCAGTTTTTTCTTATTTAGTGGGATATTGGTTACGGACACCGGCGGCGGCGGACGCAGCGGCGGCGGTGGACAACTACGGCGCAGAAACAACCCTGGTTGTGATCTCATAACAGCTTCGCTGTAAAACGGACTCGCACGCCCTTCTAAACATGCTGTGCTCTCAACGCGAAGCGGTGAGACAACCGACTGCAGGAAACCGCTTCTCCCTGCAGTGGCCCTATTTCGTTTCACTAGCTTGTTGCAGAGCAACTGTTAAAGCCGACGTCAAAATGGCGCAGTATTGCCCAGTAGACAAGCTGAAACTGCATGAAGAAAACACGTAAGACCATAGAAACACGCAGGAAGCTCAGGAGTAGGGGGCGTTGTTAGTTCGTTCATAGATTCAGCAGACAAGCTTAAACTGCGCGAAAAACACACGTATGAACAAAGAAACACGCGATATACTATACGTAGCATAGCCATGTACGGTATGGTATAACAAGGGTTGGAAGAGGGAAGGAAGGGTCCTAAAGTCGTGGCATTGAGACGTGCTCCTTGCAGGAGCACGTCTCAGGGCCACGACTTTAGGGCCCTTCCTGTAGGCATCCTAAAGGCATCCACGACTTTAGGATGCCTTTCGTCCTTGCCATCTTTCCTTGCTCCTATCCAAGCCCATGAAAAGCAATCTGATAAAAAAATGTCGGTGTAATCCTATTTCCACATCAACACGATTTTAACCATGACCCTACCCAGGGGCGTTGCCAGAATCCTTTTCGTGGGGGGAGGGGGGTCCGACTTTCTTTTACTTATGTGTGTTTGTACAAGTGCGCATATATATGCACATACAAAATGTAATAATTTTAGGGCGTTGGAGGATGAAACCCGCCAACCTCCTACTAGCTCCGTCATTGAAGTTACCGCTTGAAATGTTTGTTTTATTCTGCTTCGACTCAGACTGCCTTAGTTCAAATGAGAAGCTTCTATCCCTCGGCCTCCACAATACATTTGATGAGCTAGCTGAGGCCCAACTCATAGCGTAGACGAGTTGTTTGGCACAAACGCCAGCCGGCAGAGCTCTTCTTCGTAGAGTTGGCCTTGAAGAATGTATATGCACGCACCAAAACCACCAGAGAGCTACCCTGCCACATCAGAGATTTGTATGGGGCATCACCAATACAACAAAACCTGGATCCGACATTACACGCAGGGCGTAGGAAAGCTAGAGCGGAATACATCGACAAAACAACAAAGTTCTTGGATACTGCAAGGTTCACGGATTCTTGACCATACTGGGCCAACGCAAAAAATATGGTGGCGGTTGTCGTGAGCAGAAGAGGTAGAAGATCAAGGCCTGTGCTTAGGTTTCTCAAGCAACCATCATACAAGCAGAACAGATATTCATTGCCTTAGCTATAAGGGAAGGCATGGTGCGAAACGCTCCGCTGACAATTATCACTCTCAGGCTGCATGTAGAAATTATCAGAAGGGAAAAAGCGGCGCCAAGGCACACCGGATGCTTACCCAAAGCAGCAGAGTTCTTCTTCTTAAATAAAAAAAAACTGGTGAAACTTGCATTAAGCCACGCATGGCTTGAAAAGCGAAAGAGGACGATCCGGAAGACTAACTTGGTTGCTTCTAGGCTGTTTCTATGCCTTAGCTAGGTGATGCAAGTTGTTTGTAGGTTACTTCTAGGTCGTGGCTAGGCTTTAGCTACGTGATGCTAGGTTGTTTCTACGTTGATGCTCAGCACAGAGAGGTTCGAGTTAAATCACACAGTCACAGACACTACACAGAACTCGCGCTGAAGCCAAGCGTTCGCACCTCTCATAGATCTACGGGCACGTCGTCGTTGGCGCAGGCCTCCCATCGCTTCGTGGTCTTCTCGCAGCCGCCGTTGCCTTTCCTGTTCAGTACTAGATCGTTTTAGTGAGCGTCTGCAACAGCTCGGTGGACGCACCCTGCCACTGGGAATGACTGGCAGCTTGCGTCCACAGAGCTGCTGTGGACGCCCAACTGCAAGCTGTCTATTCTCTCGTTGAACGCTCCACCTATCGGAACGCGCAGACGTCATCACTGCACTCGCTGGAGGACTCTGGCGCAAAGATA